>BGNK01003288.1:17197-39521 GCA_003297005.1 Symbiodinium sp. clade A Y106 | reverse complement strand
GGGCCGAGCATCATGCGCATCAGCGGGTGTTTGGGGAGGGCAGGGGCCGAGCATCATGCCCATCAGCGGGTGTTTGGGGAGGGCAGGGGCCGAGCATCATGCGCATCGGCGGGTGTTTGGGGAGGGCAGGGGCCGAGCATCATGCGCATCAGCGGGTCTGGGGAGCTTCAAATCCAGTCCAATCCAAGTCCAACGAAATTAAATTTCGTTGGACTTGCGAAAAACAATCCACGGGGGGAGGAGAGGGGGGGGAGGGTGTCTTGCAAGTAATTCGGATACGCATTGAACGGACACTGACCGGGAAGCAACAATTATAGTGCAAGCTCAGTTTGCGCCGGGCCATGGCACACAAGCCTCGAGCGGAGCAAACCTGCTGACTCGGTCCAACCGTGCTTGCGGCGGTGGTCTGGTTCGTAAAACAGGCACTCACACTAGCATAGGGCTTGAAGGGAGTTAGGAAAAAAAGGTCCGGCTCACAGTGCATATACCAGTGCACCATAGACATTCGACGTTAATCTCCAAAGAAATGCGTCGCTACATACAGTACTATCGGCTATGCTAGACTGTAACCTCCCGTTGCGAATACTCTATGATTCTATATGAATACTCTATGAATGCACAGGGGCGGCTGTGTCGTCTACATACAGCACAGGCCCTGCAACTANGCCCTGCAACTAGTGCGGGGCGGATCTAGTGGGGTCAGCCGAACCACTCCAAACCAGCAGGTCCTTATGTTCAAAATGGGGGGGGTAACATCTGAGGGACGCCGGCACTGTTTATAAAATGGGGGGGGGTAACTTCTGCCGAACCACCAAATCCTTATAAAATGGGGGGGGGTGACCCCCCTTTTTCTTTTAAAAAGGCCGCTTCATAAGGAGGGTACCCTACCCCATTTCATAAGGGATATCTGAAGGGGGATGTTACGGTGTGTGTGTGTGTGTCATCCCTGTAACAAAGGGCTACGTAACAGATTCTTGCAAACCGCAGGGGGCTGAGGGTCCTTCACTTGTGCCTCAGCCAATGAAGACCGCAAGTGCAAGGACGTGTTTTGCATGGACGTTTCAACGTGGACCTAGGGCGTCACCATAGCTGGTGGACTTAATGTTGACTTCAGTGCACATGACAGTCATGTACATGTCAGTTCTGTGCAGTGCTTGATGATCATACTTCCGACCGACATTTGGACCAAGAGGTTCAAGCTAAGTGTGTGTGTGTGTGTGTTTTTCTTTTTTCCGGGCGGTTGTGTTTTTTTATCGGCTTTCCTTGTGTATGCTCCGTTACCCACTGAAACTATGGTTTTTGTACAAAGTAGCTCATACATGAATAAGGAAACCTCATGTACTGCATTGGCATTAGCAGTGCTTAAGGATCTTAGCCGACTTCATGGTTTCAACTGCAAGGTTTTCGGTTGGGTTCCGGCAGTTAAGGGTTTTGGTAAGGTTCTGACGACACCTGCTGCTACTGCTAACAGAACCCTCACAATCCACATCTGGAAACCAATCACCTCACTCCGTCCCTTCAAGACCTGCCTCCTGTGGCTCTGATGGCGCTTCTTTCTCACCTCAGCCCCTTGCAGTTTTGCCGCTAAGCATTTGCTTGCTCTCTTGCTAGCTTGCTAGCTAGCTAGCTTGCTGGCTTGCTAGCTTACCTTCTAGATTGCCTTTTTGCTTGCTTGTTTGATGTTTGATCTTGTTTGCTTGCTTGCTTCCTTCCTTCCCTGCTTGCTTGCACCAAACCGGAAACGGATAAAAAACACACAACCGCCCCCATAGGAAACTACGCAACAAATACCACCACCACCCTAAGGATACTGGCCCATGTTGCACAATCTGAAGGATTTCGGATGTGACACCGGAAGATGGTGACTATATACATCCGGAAATGAAGCGTGTGCCGTGCGCTGCGCGTGCGTGTTCCTTACGGGCCTGGATCCAGTGGATGTATCAGCTGTCGAAGTTAGCTGCAGATCGCATACCTCGAACAAATTTCTGCCATCTGCAGGCATGGTGAGCGGAACAATGTAGCTCATGACCCATTGTGAGAGTCGAACGCGTGAAAGAGGGATCTCACCGGCAGGACCTTTGTGCCCAGCCTGCGCAGGTAAATTGCACCAGCATCGTCTAGTTAAGCCCGCAAGGCGACAAGCGAGACGTTGACGTGAAGCCTTGAAGATTCGAATTCGATCAGTCCACAACTTCTCCAGGAAGCAGAGCTCGCCTACATCCAAGTCCTGACCTGCCTGCAATCGTTCACATGAATGCTCGTCACATCGGAGGCTTCCGCGAGGATTCTGTGAGGCCTCCGTGTCAGCATCCCGTCTGAACTCCATCACTCGCCACCACCCTTCGAGTTTGCGAGGGATCGAGTCGTCATCGGCAGGGCCTTCGGTGTGCGACCTGGCGTAGCCCAGCAAGGCACCAGAACCATGGCAACACACCTGTTGGCGCAGTTCACGAATACCGACCCCGTTGGCACCCCCTCCACCCTAGGTCTGCTACGATTTCAACAATCTTCGCAAAGTCGCAAACGGCTCGCCATGTTCGGTGTTTGGCCCATTCATTCCCCGAAGCTTCGGCCAGGAGATTTGCTTTTGTAACACGCGTCGGTGCAAGCTTCTGTATAGTCTTCTGTGTACCTTCATACGCAAGGTATTCTGGCCCTGCCTCGTCGTACATAAAATGCACTTGGTCAGTCCCTGAAAGTCTTGTTGTGCTTCTTCTGGCGCAGAGTTAGGCAGAGCTCAGCTGAGCGTCCAATGGTACCCTAAACTGCGGCAGGGAACGAAAGGAACTATGCCACCTTGCGCAATACGGTCGACATATATCAACGCCCTCTCCACACCTAAGGATCAGGCTGAGCATCAACCCACCACGGAGTCGGCCTGTGACTCTGCTGTGTTCTGGTGACCAAGTTCTTGAATCAAGAAGCCAAGTGCGACTTGTGTACCATGCTAGGGCTTGGACACGTCGGACTTCCAGCAAGCACCAGCACCCGTGAAAGGGCAAGCTGAATCCTCCCGGTCCACCTGCACAGCATCAACATCTTCAACACCACTGCGTTCTGCTCTGTATGACAGTATGACTCCAAGGATCTCCCCAATATCCTTTCGAAGACTGGCAAGCTGTCTTGCAAGAATGCTCCAATTCAGCTTTTTCAACTGACAAGTAAGGTGCATCAGAATTTGGTGACACAAAGCCCCAGGAAGGTGTGTCCAAGTTTGGCCTCAAGTAGCATTGCCAGGTCCCATGATATCAAGCATGTGTGCTCTCTCGGTATTCCATGTAAAGCCCTTGCACATTTTGCCGGGTCGTGCTTCGATTGCCTTCTTGTATGCCCTAATAGTCATAGCTGAAGATCCATACTTCTCCATCTTGCCCCAATTGCATTAATCCACCACTGGGAGTTCTCAACTGAGTCTTTCCGAAAATGTGTCTCCCGTTTGTTGATTCAAAGAAAACCTGTAACACCGGTGTGCGATGTTGTTTCGCTTCTCTGCACGTGAAGAAGATGCAAGGCAGTTGTCAGTCCCTCACCTCACAACAATTGCAACAAAAAATGCCATCACACGGGCAGCGATTGTCCAAAACATAGGTTGCATTCCCAACAATTCTATACTGGTCTCCCGAAGCATTCCACCATTCTTTCTCTTACCTTAGTCTGCACTACCCCACCGACGACGACCACAACGACAACAACCACCACAATGACAAACAACCGCCACAACGACAACGACAACCACAAGCACCCCAACCTTGCCTGGTGTTGTGGCAGCTCCGTGCCTCCACTTCTCACATAGCGGCGAACTTCGTCAAAGGTCTGAGGCGAGAGTGCGGCACAGAACGTAACATGCCACAAGCCGAGCAGTTCCCTGAAGCGCACCCATGTCAAGGCATCGCTTCGCAGCGGCGAGTCGAAGTCTGCCTGAGATATCCCGTACACGCCGTACAGGCTGTGCTTTGAGGCTTTGCTCCTTCCCTCAGCTCCACACTTGTCTCCATAGCCCAACCCAGTTGATTGCCGTTGCCAGGGCCTTGCACCACCAGCGCCTAAATCGCTTAGCTTCCTGGCTTCCTGGCTTCCTGCACTGGACATGCTCGCGGCCTCGATCTGCCCTTCTGTCTGTGGACGCATCGGGGCTACAAGCGCGCATCCAATGATTGTGAGCCTGTGTTCTGCATCTCATCTGCCAACTTTGCATCTGACTGCGATTTCGTGGTGATTTGCTTGATGAACGCTGTGGAGCAGCTTGCTTCGTGCATTCTGATAGGTTTTTGCATGAGCGCAACTTGGTGACGGATGCCGGCAGCGACCAAAATAATGATGCAAGCTGCGGCGAGCTGTTTGTGCCTACACTTGCTTTTTTTGAGAGCCTGATGTGGCGACACTGTAGGGCCATCGATGCCGTCAATGTCGGCTCATCCTCAGCCTCCTTTGGCCTGCCACTTGCGGGAGTCGTGAGACCTCAACTAGCAAACCACCTGCCTAAAGCTTTTGCCTTTTCGTTTTGCCCTGCCGGTTCGGAAGATGATGTACCGATGTACCATATAAGGGAACTGGCGACGCTTAAGAAGCGCAACAAACATGCTGTGTCCTTGGCCTTGGTCTTGCTTTTGACTGCTTTTGCATTTCTGCTTGGCGGCAGTACCTTCCAAACGGTATGAGTTCAACTGAATTGCTGAACGTGGATTCTCATGCTGGCTGCCAGCTATGGCTCCAACAGGGATGGGATGGGTGTTGGAACAAATCATGAACAACCTCCAAGGCTTCACAGGACGAACCTCATAGCTGCACTATATCACTTCTACTTCTTGTATGCACTGCACAACAGCACACTCGCAGGCTTGCTTGCCATCAAGGCCCCGAAGCTGCAGCGTTCATAGTGCTCAATCATGCTGGGAAGGATACTTATGAAAACGGACAATCAGTGGTCTCACGACATGGCCCTGCGAAGTCATCGCTCTGGGGACTCTAAAACGGGCAATGACATTTCGAATGTATTCCCAGTCCGAACCATGTGACGTTTTGGAATTGGTTCCAGTGGAAGGACCTCCACAGGAAAGGATGCATGATGTCTATTACAGCTTTACCGTGAGTTTTTTGTTAACCCCACATTTGCACGCTGGTTACCCACCCGCGCACGCATCAGAAAGTCCAGCAGGTCTGGAGGCTTCAAGTTCCCACACGCGTGCAAAATACGACTCCGCACCACGGAGCAACATGCTCCTTCGCAGTGCGTGGCTTGGCGGCATGATTACTGACCAATGCAAGTTATGATGTCGGTGATTCTGGTCGATGTGGCCCGGTGGTACTCTCGTCAAACGACCTCCCCTTCTGAACTGACCCTTGTGCCTTGTGCTTTCAGATAGATCCTAACGAAAGAGTGTGCTAGCTAGATGCGGCAAAGCGTAGCATGTCGAAACTTTCGTTAAACCCGGGAATCGGGCTGACAGAAAGCGGAATGGCCGTCGAGCGGACCTTCTTTGGTGATTTTCTGAGTTTGACCTCGCTGACCTCGCTCTGCAGTTCTTTCGCCTGCATCTTTTTCTTTCTTTTGCGAGGCTCAGCCTCAGCCTGCGCGAAAGTCTGACACGAGAAGCAGCTTACACTCCAACAGCTTGCCACGCTCCCATCAGCCTGCTCTTTGGCAGTGCCTTCGGTCGCGCTGCGTGGTGGGAACTTTTGTTGAAACCTGCGCGCGTCGATGAGCTTCTGTCCTCGCAGGCGAGATGTGTCCAAAGCGTCCGACCTGACACCTCAAGATCTTCCTGCGAAAAAGCAGTTTCGCGGCATTTACGACTGTTGCGGCAGACAGCCATCGCTGCCTCACAACCTGGGCTTCCGACGTCGAAGACGCTTCTTCTCTCGTGCCGTCTTCTTGGTGCTGGCCTCTGCAAATCTGTCAAGCGGCTGCAAAGGGCTTTGTCTCAGCAATGCTCAGTCTCGACATCGGCCACTTAGCACTCGACAGCTTGCCCATTCCCGGCCTGATGCGGACAATGCTGCTGCTCATCTGGTGAATCTGGAATCAATCGGAACGAAACGTAGCCGCAGGCTGTGGGTCTTATGGTCCGACAGGGCTCAGTACTTGGCCTCGCTATCGCCTTATGGTCCGTGGCCGTGTTATCACGTTGTGTTGTGGCCCTTCCTACAGCTGCAGGCCATGGCAGGCCCTGGCTTGGATTTGGTCTCAGGGTTTAAGATGTCGAAATCTGGCGCGGGTTCGGGGGCTCGAGCTTTCGGGTATGTTTTTTGACAACAGTCTAAATCACGACAGCTCTGCTTGCTCACATGTTCTGCTGCAAAAGCGTAAAACGCCTAGAGGCCGTCTCGAGGAAAAAGCGAGTGCGTTCACTGACCTTCACAAATCTCAACCAGGTAGGCTCCACACGATCTGTCACACTGGTGTTATTTTCTTTTGGGACTTGTTTGGTCAGCACGAGGACAGGGTTGTGGAGGAACTGGTGCAGATTTCCTGCGAGCCCCCCACTCTAGCTTGGTTAGGCCATGGCCACCGTATGTTCAGTTCTGTTCAGTAGGAACCCATCGAAAGTCCTTTGGGCGCACATGCTGCTGAACGCCACGGAAGTTGATCAAGCTCCGATTGTCGCTCACACTCTCTCAGCTACAGCCGTGTCATACAGGCTTTTGGCATCACTCACTTGCACGTTCGCGAGACGGCCTCGCCTTTCAGCTCCGGTTCGCCGAACATGACATCGCTGAGGCACACGCTGGCGAAGAGGGCGCGATCTGCGCCTTCATCTGCAACGCTCGCTTCTGCGCTAAGGTGGAGCGGCATGTGTGAGTGCTTCTCGCACTGCTCCAGGCTTCCTGCCGTCGGCTGGCTTGTGACTCCCGGGGTGCTCAAGAACACGCAGACGCCGAACTGACTTCTGACATGTCGGCGAAGCTGGAACCCGTGTACGTCACAAAGTTGCTGTTGTCGTTGAGCTCCAAGTCTTGGTGCACGAAGCCGCGGTCGCACGTTCGTTGAGGTAGGTGACCGCTTCGAAGAGGCTTGTAGGTGGTCTCCTTACGGTCCGATCTTTGGTCTGCAAGGTCTGCACTGTGCGGCTAGCCACTGCCGGCAACGATTCTGAAGACAGATACCCAAGAGTCAAGGCCTCAGGTTGTTGTCCCCGGGCCGCGCGGTATGCTGCCTCCTTCCATTCACGGTGCGTCACGACGTGTTTGTACCCATCGCCAAACTTCTTGAGGGTGATCTCCTTGCCGCGGTAGGTGGCGCTCTTCTCCGTCGTCAGCTTGGGGGCCCGACCTAAAGATTGCTAACATCAGTCTTACATGGGAGGGGGGTCGCCCCACCACTCCGCAGCCCATTAACTCATTGATTGATTTTCATACCAGTTCCGGCCTGAAGTCGCTTGTTGAGCCCCCTTAGCCCTTAACAGTAAAGGCCAAGGAGGCTTGTAAACGACAATTGTCGCACAAGTTCCAAAGATCTGGCTTTCGTGACTTTTGGCATCTGAGACCCACAGGTACCATCGCTTGTTGTCCCTGCCGTCAATCTTGTCGGTGCGGGGCTATCCCGGGTGATGTCGAAGATGTCTGGGTCCTGGCAGCCGATGATCACCACCCTGCACGTGGGCCGAGGCGGCCCAATTCCTTTTGATTTATCCCGGTACGCTGCTCCGGCGCGAGGGATCTTCTGACTCTCGGTGCGATATCGGCTACCGCCCCAACTCATCCACTCGACCCTGGTGGCTTGAAGATATTCTTCCTATTGTGAACGAGGCAGCTCGGTCAGTTGTCTCCACGGGATCTCTCGATCGAGTTGCTTGGCTTTCTTGGCGGCTCGTGGTGCGGTCGTTGGAGAAGCTGAGCTTCTCGTCATGCGTAAAATCATCTTTCTGGCTGGGGTCTTCATGGACACCAAGCTTGGCGAGTCCCTTGAAAGGGCTGCGGTAGCCCTCCGCTGCTCTCATTCAGGGTGAGCTCGGTGTTGTCGTGGATGTCGAAGGCCAACGGGAAGTTGCTCATGAGCACGGCAGTGGTCCTCTTCTGCGGCAAGATCGTACCTCCAATGGAGGTATTCTTGGGGAGTCCGTTGCTGTCGTAGTTATTGTTCTGCAGCGGCACAGAAGGGGCTTCTGGAAGAGGTAGAGGTATCTCACATGCTCGGTGCGGTTGTTCTCGGAAAGTAGCTACTAGTTTCCAAAAGAAGGCGGTTGTCCCGGTCCAGGGTGGCTCAAAGCTTTGCTGCGCCAGTGGCTGGTTTTTTCATTGATCATCTGCTGGTTGCTCTTCTGCCTGGTTGCGGTGGGTCCTCTTTTGGTTGGCGAGGTCATCGAGGCTGAAGTCGTGGCACTTGTGTGGTTGTGGTACATAAACTTCAGCGCGAGAGTCCAGTGTCGATGAACTCCAGTGGTCTTGCCCAAGTCGTAGTTCAGGTGGAAGGCGCGGGGCGTCGACAAGGAAGTAGGTTCGCCGGTTGGCTCTTGCAAGAGTGCCGGCGGCTCCTCGGCGTGGTCTTCCCGCAGCGACTCCTTCAAATTGCTTTTTGCGTCGCGTACGATCTTGAGATCCTCGGCACTTAGGGTCCATTCCTCCCGTCCACACGCACGTCTGACTTGGTTTGTGGCGACCTTGACCGTCGTGGTGCCTGCCCACTTGGGGCCAGAGGCTCTTTCGGTCTGTGTCCATGAATCAAAACCTTCCGAAGCTCCAGGCTAGCTTGTTGCGCTGGTCGCGACAAGCCGCTCCACCTCCAATGTGAGCTGTGACCGTCAAGCAGTTGCGCACCACTTGCATGACCGCCTCCAAGCTCTCGTCGCCGCCTCCCTCGTGAGGCTGAGGCATCAAAATTAAATAAGCATCAAAAAATTAAACTCGAACATCAAAAAAATTAAAATAAGCATCAAAAATGCAGCCATGCACAGGACGCGGGAGGGATCAAAATACAATTATATTTGTATAAAAAAATAAACTGGTCGTAGTAGTCCCGTAGCATTTACATAAGAAAACCTCTGATTTCGCTATGTTTTCATAGGAAAGCCTTCATGTTCAATAGCAAAAGCCTCTATTGTCGCTGCCGAGGTCACGTAGCCACCAAAAGCCGGGGTCACTTGGCCAAGGCGAGTCCGCACCGTTTCGGGTCACTTCGCAACCAAATTTCGGGGTCACTTAGCCACCGGATTCAACTTTCGGGTTCAAACCTCTTCGGATGCATCTTATATCATATAGCTTAAACACACCCCCTCATCTGGCGATTCCGGTTCCTCCTGTATCTTAAACACGCCCCCTCATTTGGCGACTTCGGTTCATGGTAAATCTTAAATATGCCCCCTCAATCTCCCTCATTTCGCGATTCGGATCCATCATCTATCAAAAAATACGCCATCTCATTTGGCGATTCCGGTTCATCATGTACATTGAACACGCCCCCTATGCAGTGAAAATGTCCCCTTACTTGGCGATTCCGGTTCATCATATACCTTAGTGAAACATGAACATGCGCCCTCATTTCGCGAATCGGATTCATATCTTCAATACGCCCCCTCATTTGGCGATTCCGGTTCATCATGTTCATTAAACACGCCCCCTCATTTGGCGATTCCGTTCATCATGTACATTCAACACGCCCCCTTATTTGGCGGATTCATCATATCCCTGCAACACGCCCCCTGATTGGCGAAACGGTTCATCATATCTTAGACACGCCTTTTTTACTTGGCGACTCCGGTTCATCATATATCTTAAACATGCTCCGTCATTTAGCGATTCCGGAGTCATCATATATCTTAAACACGCCCCGCTTACTTGGCGAATCCGGTTCATCATATATCTTAAGCACGCCCCCCTGACTTGGCGAATCCGGTCATCATATATCTTAAACATGTTCCCTCATTTGGCGATTCTGGTTCCTCATATATCTACAACACGCCTTCTCATTTGGCGTCTCCTGTTCATAATATATCTTACAAACGCCCCTTCATTTGGCAATTCCGGCTCCTCATATAGCTTAAACACGCCCCCTCCTTTGGCGATTCCGGCTCAACCTATATCTTAAACACGCCCCCTCTTAGGCGTTTTGAGTCCATCATGTATCTTAAGCACGCCCCCTCATTTGGCGACTTCGGTTCATCATGTATCTACGACACGTCCCAAACACAACGATCACATGATGGGTTTCAAGAAAGGAAACTCATGTACTTTGAAGCAAGCTTGCACTGCTTAAAAGGGGGGCGCAGCCCACCCGCCCTTTGCAAACAGAATGCTCNCAAACAGAATGCTCGCATGATAGGATCCAAAAACACTAACATGCTTTGAAGCTAGCTTGCACGGCTTAAAACAGCGGGGGGGTTGGGGGGGGCGCAGCCCCCCCCCCATTTGCAAACACAATGCTCGCATGATGGGTTTGAACCAGAACTTTAGGTCAGAAGCTTTCAGCAACCTTGCACGGTTCAAAAAGCAGAGGGGGGTTGGGGGGTGGCGCAGCCCCCACCCCCCCCCGGCCCCCAAACACGCCCGCTCATTTGGCGATTCCTGTTCATCACATATCTTAAACACGCCCCCCTTACTTGGCGAATCCGGGTCCTCATATATCTTAAACATGCTCCCTCATTTGACGAATCCGGTTCCTCACATATCTACAACACGCCTTCTCATTTGGCGTGTCCTGTTCATATTATATATCTTACAAACGCCCCTTCATTTGACAATTCCGGCTCCTCATATATCTTAAACACGCCCCCTCCTTTGGCCATTCCGGCTCAACCTATATCTTAAACACGCCCCTCTTAGGCGTTTTGAGTCCATCATGTATCTTAAGCATGCCCCCTCATTTGGCGACTCCGGTTCATCATGTCTTTTTTTCTTCCTGCGTTTCTTCCTTCTTTCCGTGCTTTCTTACTTCCTTTCTTCCTTCCGTGCTTTCTCCCTTCCTTCCTTTCTGCCTTCCTTCCTGCGTACCTTCCTTTCTTTCTTCCTTCCTTCCCGCGTTCCTGGCTTCTTGCTTTCCTTCCTGCCTTCCTTTCCTCCTAACTTCCTTCCTCCCTCCCTTCCTTCCTTCCCTCTTCTTGCTGTGTTTTATTTGTTGATCCTAATTTGATTATATTCTGATCCTAGTCTAATTTTTTCTTGATCCTAATTTAGTTTTCTGTTGTTTACCCTTGCTTCCTTCCTGCCGGCCTTCCTTTCTTCCGCGCTTTATCCTGCCTTCCTTCATTCTTTCCTTGTTTTTTTGTCTTCCTGCGTTCCTTGCTTCCTGCCTTCATTCCTTCCTTCCGCGCTTTCTTACTTGCTTTCTTCCTTCCGTGCCTTCTTCCTTCCTTCCTGCGTTCCTTCCTTCCATTCTTTCTTCCCTCCCGCGTTCCTGGCTTCTTTCTTTCCTTCCTGCCTTCCTTTCTTCCTCACGCCTTTCCCCCCTCCCTTCCTTCATTTCTTTTTTTCTTTCTTCCTGCCCTTTTCTTGCGGTGTGTCTTTCCTTACTTCTTTCTTTCATTATTTCTGTCTTTTCGTTGTTCTTTCTTTCTGTCGTTCTTTCTTTCTTTCTGTCTTTCTTTCTTTCTTTCCTTATTTCTTTCTTTCTTTCTTTCTTTCTTTCTGTCTTTCTTTCTTTCTTTCTCTCTCTCGCTCTCTCCCTAGGCGTAGGGTGGACCAGCGCTCTTTTTCCACTCTCTGTTTCTCTGTCTCTCGCTAGCTTAAAACAGTTTAATTTTTTTGATGCCTATTTATTTTTTTGATGCTTATTTAATTTTTTGATGCTTATTTAAATTTTTTTGATGCCTATCCCCCCTCGCTGCCGTCGTCTCCGTAGTAGGTAGGTCCTCGGTCTCGAGTGTACGGGTGGCCTCCAGGGTCGTCGTCATTGCGCTCTGGGTTCCGCGAGGAATGTACAGCCAGGTTTTTCCGGGATTGCGGCACCAGCCACATTTTCCCAGGTGAAGCTTTCACTGTCACAAGTGTAGCATGACCACAAAGTCTCCGGTCGAGGCAGCATGCTTTCGAAGGGTCTGTCACCACTCCTGCGGGACATCTCAGCAGGGATTCGCAAACTGGTGGCATCCTCAGAGGTCCTGGGTTGCTCGAGGCTGTTCCAGCGAGGAACTCATCCGAAGCATCCAGGACCATGTCTCGCAGGAGCGGTCATGAGCGGTCGGCTCCGCTGCCAACTGACAGCAGTCTGATCACAGCAGCTCAGCGCGGCACATTTTTTGCTGCAAAAGCGTGAAAGGCTCAGCGGCCGTCTCGAGAGGAAAAAGCGAGTGCACTCACCAACGTTCACAAGTCTCGACCAGGCTGGCTACATACGGTCTTTCACATGTCCAGCACCGAGAGCCACTACATTCGAAAAGACCTGAACGCCATGGGAGAAATCAGAGAAGATTTGCCAGTTGTCGCATGTCAATGAGCTGCGTTGAGCACCAACAGGCTGCGCGCCTGAAAAGAAGACATCCTACATTTGGTGTCGCTTGCTCCGAGCACGTCGAAGAATCCGGAAAACTTCAGGTGCACAGTTCGGCCAGAGGTCGGCGCAAGCATGCTGAAAGGGCTACGCAATTGCGATTTTAGACTGAGCCTGTATTTCCGACAAACGCAAATGCACACGGAAGATCATCGATGTTCTCCAGTCGAGAACCACTTAGAGCCACCAGGGCAAATCCGCACAGGCCTTTCTCGAGGCTACGATCCGCGAGGTTATCTTTGAATGGCACGAGGAAGCTGCGTGTACCATGTCCACCACACAGTCGTCGGCATCCCATGACGCGCCTCGAAATCAACCACGGAATCCATGAAGGCGGGAGTCCAATGCTCCTGCACGCTTTCCCGCATAAGACACCTCTTTTGGATTTCATGTAGTTTTCTAAACCGACCACCGCACATGAGCAGAAGCTGGGGTGCGTCATGAAGCCATCCGCAAGAAACTGCTGAGCTTTCCTCACCCCATTCTTTGTCATCTGTCTTTGCGCGATCCTTCTTTGCACGCTCTGGCCTGCGAGCAGAGCAGAGCAGAGCAGAGAGCGTACAACGCCAAGGGCTCCAAGGTCCCTTGGACGCGGACACTTTGTTTGATGTTTTCTTCAGCTTCGCGACGAAGAAGCCATCCTTGTAACGAAAGACACAATGTCTCGGCACCACCTGCTAGCAGCGGGTGAGGGTGATGACGAAACTGACTGTCTCTTGCTGTGCTCAGGATGCGGCCATGTTGTGCACATGGGGATAATACCGGCGTGTTAGGTTGAGCGAAGGGTGAAACCGTCGTTCCCGGTACTTCGTCAGACCTTCGACGCCAAAGCCTGAGGCTGCTCACAGGAGTTTTTTCGGGCATGAGATGCTGCTGCTTGGGATGGGAACCTTAGCCACAGTCCCTCCTACGAGGATGAAGCGTGCGCAAGTCTTTCGAATTGAGGCCGACAGAAACCCGATCAACTGAATAACGGTTGAGCATTATGACAATGTCGGAGGAGAATGGGCCATTCGCATCCATGGCCGAGGCCCCTGCTAACGGAGCTTGTGAAGGACACCAGTTCGACGTTCCGCGTCTTCAAGGCGTGGTCCACCACCGCCTGCAGGAGCCCACGAAGGGATGCCGGGGCCCCGCGCCCGGCGGCCGGCCGTTACTGGCCTCGTTTTCCTCCACCGATACTGAGCAGGTGGAATAAACGATGTATCCGCCGGTCTTGGAGCCTCCGGTCCGGGGTCCCAGTCCCAACAACATCCGCAGGCCGTTTTCCGCAGCGCTCGCCTGCGTCCACCATGTCGATGGCTGCTGCGAGCAATTCCTTTTGCAAACGGCTGTGGTTTTCGAAGTCCTCGCATCACATCGCTTTGGCAGAGCTACGTCGAATGAACAAGGCTTCTTAACTTCTTACACTTCGGACGACTCGACACACCCAGAACAACAGGCTGTCGAGAAAACCACAAATAGCGACAGAAGAGATATCGTCCAACGAGTCAGGAACAAAGATCGCACCCAGGGACGGGTGGGCGAGTTACTTGAAATCGCCAAATGCATCGCGTAGTGACTCAACCCTTTGATGTGCACCTGGCGGAATCTGCGCAGGGTGGACATATTGCTCTTGACTCCCTGAGACCTCCAAAGGTGGGCCTGGCTCAAAAAAATCAACACCTGCAGCAGGAAAGCAACAAATGAGAGTTCTGGAAGATATCTCCAACACCTTCGAAGCGGTTTTATTCCCTCCTCTTCGAACCAGCCATCGGTCCTCAGTCGGCTGCATTTAGTAATGATGTCTAGGTCCTTGTTCTTTGGCTCTTTGATACTGGTCAGACTATGTGTAGCATGGTCCACACCGATCCTCAGCAGACCTCTAGAAGTCAAAGCAAAGCGTGCTGCCTCCCTGACCCAGCTCCAAGCCCGTCAGGCAGGAAACTATGCAACCTTTGAACCGACACTTTACGGCTTACGGCCGGGTACACCTGTGTGATGCGTCGACGGCTCCTGAGCCAGCCAAGCCAAACCCAAATTCCAAGCAACGCAGCACTGGCGTCTGCGACGTAACAGCATTCGCAGAGAAGAGGGCCATGAAAGCTATTTGACAGAGCTCTTGCGTTTTTGCGCGCACGCTCGGCAGGGATCCATAGTGCCTGAAACCTGCAAAAAGATTCTTGAAACCTGCCAGGTCCATACACTCTAACGCGTGAAAAAACATGTGCTTGAAGCTGCCAGGTCGACACCCTAAGCATGCCTTGATAACAGATGCACTTGCCATGGTGCGGGATAGAATCTTGCCAGGTCGGCGCACTAAATCCGCGTAAATAGACCCAATAGACATAACATACCAAAAAACGCAGAAGTCAAGCAACGTCAATGAGCAAACTACATGTTGCTATGCAGATTGACCTGAAGGGAAGGGGCGGGGGGAGGGGAGTAGAATGCCACAGCTACCTTGTGCTATTTTGTGTTGAAGGCCGGGGATCCCTCTCCATAGTGTCTCTGAGTCAATCATTGGCGTGGTGGCGCGGGGTGAGGGGCGGGTGTCTACGTAGTGAGACCACGCCAGTTTCTGCCTCCGACCTTGAGGAGCCATGGCGAAACAGCAACGGCGAGATCAGCCTTACTTAAAACCAGTTTCAGGAAAAACAATCCTGCTTGCCTGGAGGCCTGCCAGAAACCCGTTAGCCGCGTCGACGCACGCTGTCAGCAAATCCATGAGGACTGGCGACAGCGACCCTCCCAAGATTGTTGTGCGATAACCTTCCGGACCCATCCACCGGGGGCGACTGGGCCAGCTGCGACTGGGAGGAGGCTCTCCATAACGTAAAAGCGTTGCAGGCGTAGCAGTGCTATAGATGTGAAGGAGAAATCGAAGCGAAACTTCTGCAAGCACTGGCAGACAAGCTCGGCAGTCCGACGGAATTGGTAGCCGGAATTGCGGGGGCCTACGAACTGGGCATGCGCATGCAAGCCAGTAGTCCAGTACTTTACGCCCCGTTACAGCTGGTATAACAATCACTTGGGGTGTCGCGCAGACCCGTTACAAATTCTTGAATGAAGCATTATCGGAAAAATAACCTGGTCTAAACATTCGCGACAGATTGCAGAAAAATCACACATCTGCCTGTCCCTCCGAAAGCTGTTTCCGAAGAATTACTGAAAGACGTCTCTTCAAACATGTTCGCGCCACAGATAGTTGAATTACGATGAACTTCATGAACTGAACAACAAAAAGCAACAAGAAGAAGTCATCGCACAAAGAAAGGCAAAGCACGAGCAGGGCAGAAAAGAGACACGAGCAAATTGAGTGGCAAAATGGAACACACTGGCGTCTGCCCTGAAGATGCTCCTTCTGGCCTCTCTTCACCTTCACAGATGGATCCCGGGCAATAATGCCGGAACCTGCAGATGCACAGCAAAACATCAAGTTAAGTGATGTTGGCGGTTCTCTGAAACCCAAATTGAACGTCAGCGTGCCTGTGCAAGGAGCATCCAAAAGGACCTCGTCAATGGCAAGCCGCTACGTTATGCTGTAGGTGCTCGCATGGTTCAGGCCCACATTATCAACCATGCTCCGTTGCAGTACGCTAAATGTCCGGTTCTTCAGCAGGAGAGACTCTTGCTGCAGAAGGTGCAACTTGAACTTGAAAGAAGCTCCAAGAGCTTCTCTCAAAAAACACTGCTCGATCTTGGAGCTGTGAAAGATCCGCCGAAAGGACGGGCCACGGACTTCAGCTTGCACAGGCTGCGGGTGTGGGAATATTGAGAAGAGATGATACAAGTAACAAAGGCTGCGGACATTTCACACCACAGCGAAATGGCCGCCTCGAGGACTTTGCATATCTCGAAAGCCAGGTTTTGTCGGAACACATCGCACTTATCTGATACTCCCGCAATCCCAAAGGATCCGGCGTTCAGTGATGAACGTGTTTAGGCTGTGTGTGTGCGTGTGTTGCAGGCAAAGACTGAGCAACACCCGACGGTAAGTTCTGCAGCCTTGCGCTCAGGTTCAAGTCTTGGCATCTGGCCCGATCCAGGCGCGGCAGCATCTTCGAGAGCTTCTTGCCATCCAAGTTCGTCCTGGGCCACTCAGCGGAGTTTCAAACCTGCGTGAAGTATACAAAGTAGGCACAGACTTTGACATGTTTTGGCGTTTGGAATTTTCAGGCTTCAGCTCTTGAGGGGCAGACACCACAACATTTGTCAAGCCCAACCGGTGCACATTTGCCACAAGAGCCTGCGGCAATGTGGCATCGCCAATGCTGTGAATTGGGTGGAGATTGTGCAAGCCAGAGCTGAAACCACTTGCATTGCTCCAGATCAAGAAAATTACAAGGAGCTCCTTGCATCGATCACGGCGCAGATCATTCGCAAACAAGGTGCCCGTGTTTCGCATAAGTTGGCCAATGTACCTTTGTTGCAAAGCAGAGGTGCGAGCCTTTCGCATTGGATGCGTGAGGGCACGTAGTCTTGCCACCGGGAGCTGCGGCCATGTCTAAGACCACCTGCGAGACAAAGACAGGGGTCAGCTCCTGTTCGGCTGCAACTCCGCTACTGGTAGAAGGCCTTTTCCTGCGTTGGAGCCGCCCTCTTTTTGGCGCAGCGATCGGCCTCGGCCCTCTGGGCCAGACTACACCGGGAGAAGACTTTGTTCTCGCGGCAAAGGAGTCGCTATGTCCCCCTTGCGGGGAAGCTTCGCTACGTCCCTTTCTCATGGACTTGGACTTGGCAAATCCATCCACGAGGAAGAAACATCCTTAGAACGTAGAGTGCAACTGCCATGAACGGTCAATCCAGTGTCGGGGTGAAACAGCTACTGAGCATGCAGGCAAGGCTCTAAAGTCTTCGCAGGCGAGAACATTTCACCGCGCAAGTTGTCTTGCATAGCCTCTCGAGGCTCTGCCAGACACCACGGCACTAGAACACAACCGGCTGCAAGGCTTGTAAGTGCAAGCATTCTGCAAGCGTCCTTGCGGCACTCGCCCGGGGAAAGACCCTTGGACAGCAAGTATGCCAACTTTGTGACCTGAGCGCGGTCAAGACCGCTCTCGTTTCCAACACGGACTTAACACAGGCATCTTTCAAACATGGCAACACTACGAAAAGCCTCGAATCTGAGTTTCGGTCTGTAGCCTCTGCAGTCATATCATGGCCAGGAATCACCTTGCCAAGACGTATGGGGTTCTGGATTGCACGGCACTTTCAGGAAACGAAGATCGCAAGCCACTGTACAGCCTGTGGGTGCCGAATCAGTGCCCACTTCAGCCAAGTCACACCGCAGTCTGCTATTGCCCGTCCCACTGCGTACTTATCCAGCTCCACATTGCCATGTATACACTGAGAACAGGCCACCACGACAATTCCAGCAGCGACCCTGCCAAACTGCCACACTTTCAAAGCTCGACCCTGATGAGGAGGCGAGCTTCAAAACATGGCCCTGCAAGCCCCTTGCTTAGCCCCTTGCAGCTTGGAGCAGGCGGCCAGAAAGCTCGTTTTGCGCGCAGGCGCGTTTCCACAACCTGACTCCAACCAAGTCAAGTCCAGCACAAAACTGCACAGCCCACGCATTTGACCCTTACGAACAACAGTGTTAGATGCTTCCGAGTAAGCCGTAAAGCATGAGAACAATGCCTTTCACATTTCCTGCAGTAGCCACGCTGTCCTTAGCTGCAGAAGTCCACTGTGGCTCACCGAGGGACAGTTGCGTTGCACACCGTGTCTTGGCAACTCTGTACTGCACCGTGCACGGTGCAATGTCCCAGGCTTGATTCTTGAAGACGGGCCGCAAAGAAGCCATCGGAAAAACCTTCAGGATGCTTTCTGATCGCTGATGTTGCTGATTGTTGCTGTTGACCCATGTTGTGATTACCCGCAGGACGGATGTAACTTGGGACAGCCATGCATGAATTTCACCGAACCGCTGCAATCTGCGGAACCAAATTCCAGAGGCCTTCTGCAATTCACAGTCACGGAGGTACTTGTGCTAATCATCCTGTCGCCCTCGGCTAACTACATTAAGGGCTGTGACCCAGGCAGAACTTGCACCTGGACATCGACTTGAATCTACAGATTCGACTGCAAGGTGCTTGCAAGACTGCGCACAGCCTCCCACTGTGCACAAGCTGCCACATCTGCGTTGGGGCTTGACAGGGCTGTGGCAGCTGCACAATTCAGAGAAGTTAAGCACCCACGGCTCGCCCCCAACCCCCACCCCCCCGGCCCCCCAGACATGTGCACAAGTTCGGGCTCGAAATTACTGTATCGGTTCGCGAGACCGGGCCCTTCCTTGGCCGAGGTGACGAGTTCGAAGAATAGGTTGAATAGAATGGGTGTGGGAAGGCGGTACTTCCGAGCCGCGTATTGCGCAACCTATCTGCTGTTGTTATGGCCCCCACTGGCCCCCACTGGCCTGGTACTACACAAACAACAATGATGTCCGTCACCGTCATCAGATGTACCTCGCTCTGCTGCAAAGTCCAATCGGTGCATTTGCGTGCCCAAACAATGCTGCAACGCTACTGGGTTCTGACATTAGGTGTACAGCCACCCTTGAGGTGCCGCAGGCGGCGCGAAAATTTTCAGACTGCCAAACTTAAGTGTTTGTCCTCGAAACAGTTTGCCTGCGCTTGCTTGGATTTACGACTTTCCGGGCTTGCCACTCTTTGTAAAGACTCAAAGCAGGCTCCAGGTGTAGTAAGAAGGTCTAGGGCTTGGCCGAGAGTCTCAAAAGCAAGAAAGGATTTAAGCTTAGGGCCTAGGGGGTAAGGTCGGTTCACGGTTTTGGAGTTACGGGTTTCTAGGACAGCGGTCTTCAGAAATCTAGATGTCACAAGCACGGCAAAACTGGTTTGGGGGTAGGGCGTAGGGCTGAAATTTGAGGTTAGGGTTTAGGTTCGGGGTTTGGAGCTTGAGCTGTCAGTGTCTTTAGCCGCCGATCGCCAGGTCAGGTTTATCCTTGTGACCAAGTTTATCCAAGTTTGGCCCCTTCTCGACCAATCGGGCCCTATCTGCCTGAGTTCTGTGCTCCCGAACTTGATGTGGGGTGATGCACATGTTGGGTTCATGCGGTGGTCTTGGGCCTTGGGAGCATCTCCTGGAATGGCTCTTGGAAAAAGAGGCTTGCGTAGAAGCCTGCTTGGTGTCTATACGCTAGTAGAATATGTCACTGCGCGGGGCACGCGGAATCTTCCTTTGGGCGGATTGCACAGCAGCCGGTGATGAATCTTGACCTGCCGGAGACTGCCGCGAGAACGAAATCGAAAGAAGCCAAATACACGAAATGCATGTCTTCCAGCATAACTCAGTAGAATCCAAGCAGACACCATTAATACTGACAGCCCTGCTTGAATGCTGGAAAGCCGAGCCTCGGTTCCAACGACGGCTAACTCCGGAAAATTGGGTGAGTCGAAGGCCGTCAAAGCGTTCGCATCCTCGACATAGCATTATCATTATTATTAAAACATACTAGGTTTCATTAAATATACTAGGCAGCAGGACACATCGTCACGGCCGCAGGATACTTGACTTAAGGATTTCCCCATTGGCGGCAGCCGTCTCCGATCAACACTCGGCCCTTTTGCCACGGGTCAATGCCAACCCACCTCCAAGCTACAGAAACAAATAGGTCACGGCACCATTTTCGCGTTTGGAGGCTTCGCAATGAGCTGCGAAGGCGGGAAAGGACTCTCAGCCAGTCTTCTTTGATCTTGAGGTAGTGGGTCGGTTGAATGCTGCGAAGAGCTGTTTGTATGCTGCGGTCTTCTGGGTCGTGCTTTCAGGCAAGACAGAACTGAAGCAAGAGTGAAGCCAGACCTCATCATGAATAATGTCTTTCTTCGCATGCATTCCGCTGAAACAGCGTGCATCAACACCTCATGCAAGGCCACTGTCCATATAAGTCCGGATTGCTCAAGCTGGTTGAAAATGGAGCTTCCGTTTGGCGGGACTAAACTTGGTTTTCTGTGGTCCATCAATTATGCTCAGGAATCTTCCACACAGTTTAAGTTCTTACGGTTCAAGTTGAATCCACTTCCCTTCAATTCTGAATCCTCGTTCTCGCCGAACCGCACGGAAACAAGATACTGCATGCAAAAAAAAGATCTGCCTGCACTATTCCTGCCTCATCGAACAGGCCCTGTCAACCTGAACCCGCTCCCAGTAGCACTGCTTGACCCACCATCGAGCATGACACTGTACATAGTCTGATCGAACCCAAGTCTTCAACACAAAGTCTACATCTTCCTTCAGGGCTTAGGGCTTCGCTTCGCCGCGCACCACGAAGTTTCAGGGTTCTCCAGCCAACATGAACCTTGGGGGCTCTAGGGCGGGCTGCCCAAGAACATCTCGATCCAGCACTTTAAAAGGGATGTAGTAGAATATGTGAATTGGAGTCTCCTTTCGAATTCGAAGCGACTACTATACTATACCAAACCGCAATAGCTTTACACACATATGAAACGACCACAGCAGAAGGCTAAAAGCAAGGAAACGGGAAACACTGAGAAGTGCAATCGGTAGCCACGAAGCCATCGAGCCAAGAAGCCACAAGCCGGACAGCGCCAAAGCCGAGAAGCCACGAAGACACAGAATCAAGAAGAGCAAACGAGGCAAAAGGCATAGACATGCCAGAAGCCTGAACAAGCCAATAAGCAACGAAGCCAGCACCGAAAAATGTACCAGTCAAACCAAGACTACGTCCAGAAAGCCCTCGATTGAAAAGGGAGGAGCATGATGTAGCAAATATGAGCAGCTTGTCCCCAGTGCAAAATGGTAGCTTTGCATTGTGGTTCAAGTTCGTGGTCCTTGAAAGTCCGCACGAGCTGCAACAGTGAAAAAATATAGGAACAAGAGCTCTGCCGTGCCGATTTGGGATATGCAGGCATGTTCTTTTCAAAGTGGCTGGGGGGCAGGAGACGTCCACAGATACAAGCTAGCAAGGCAAGCCGTCTGTTGCAGCTTGAAAGTCCAGCTTCTTGCAGCGATTTCCTCGGAAGAGCTTGCCTCGGAGCGGAGGCGATCCCGAGCATAGTCTCGAAACCGCGTACACAGCAGATGCCGAACTCAAATACGGAATGATGAGTGATCCGATACTTGGTGTGATCTGAAAGCCATGGTGCTGCCGAAGAAGATGCAAACCTCCGTCATGTCTGCTCGACCTGCTATGATGACAGCCCGGAGCAGATTCGAGCGAGCATCCTCCGCTGCAGGACAAAGACTCACTCCGATGCCTGCTGTAGTGGGGTTGCATTAAGCCAAGCTGCTGTCAAGGGCTCCTCCATTGGAAGCTGAGAGCCTCCAGGACTCCAGGTGCAACGGTGCAACGAGCAACATTCAGCAACCCAAAAGGCCACCATACACAGCGACCTATGTGCAAATAAGGATTCCGGGGGTATGTGAACATTCAGATCAACATTCTGTCAAACAGCCTCTGACGGCTCATGCGCACGGTCACAACGTGTTGCACGCAACCTAGACTGTCCTTCCGCAAGCTGTTGTTGATGGGCGCGCCAACAAGGCACCACACTGATGAGCACATGGCTCAAGGTCATGAAGCCGTACTCTTTTCAAGATTTTTGTCGGCCTTCGCTTAGAAGCAACCCACATTTTGTGCAGAAGGATGTGGCGTTCATGCTCAGCAGCGTGTTGGGGGCTCGTGGTACAGGACAAAGACGTACAGGAAATCTTGGACGACAGAATACATAGTGCTGGTGACTGCTAGCCAAGCCTCCCGCAGGTGGACGAACTCGCTGTCTTACTGTGTGGAGGCAGGACGGGCTTGGTTTTTTTTGCTTATTTTTTCCGTTTTTTTCTTATTTTTTTTCCGTTTCCTGGTTTGGGGGACCTCCTAGCTTCCCCCCTCTGTGGAGGGGGTACTGAGCCCTGCCACCGCGGCAAGGTGGGTCCCCGTCGGCC
>BGNK01003288.1:4547-16718 GCA_003297005.1 Symbiodinium sp. clade A Y106 | reverse complement strand
GCATATTTGTTCATATACACATAGACATTCAGCTACTTGTTACCTATACATTTATGCGCATGTATATGCACATATTGGTCTGTGTGTATGTGTCTATATGCATATAAATGAATAAATATGCTTATATATATATATCTAACACAGTTTACAGATACACTTCTGTTCTACAGGCATGCGCCCAGAAGCTTGTTTGCTTGCTTCCTTCCTTCCTTGATTCCTGCTTTGCTTTCTTTTGTGCTTGNTTCCTTTCGTGCTTGCTTGCTTGCTTGCTTGCTTGCTCGCTTGCTCGCCTGCTTGCTTCCTTCCTTCCTTGCGTTCTTTGTTTCTTGCTTGCTTGCTTGCTTGCTTGCTTCCTTCCTTCTTGCTTGCTCGCTTGCTTGCTTCCTTCCTTCCTTGCTTCCTTTCTTGCTTGCTTACTTCTTTGCTTGCTTGCTTGCTTGCTTGCCTGCTTGCTTGGGACCGACGCGGCCCGAATAAAAATAAGAAAAAAAACGGAAAAAAATAAGCAAAAAATACCGCCACCGGACAGGACAAACCCGAAAGTAGACCCACTTGGTTGATCATGTTTAGGCTTTGTCAACTTCTTCCGAAAATCAAGTTCTTCAAACCCTCAAAAGAGCTGCAAGCTCCTGTCCAGTTCTTCAACCGCCAAAGAGCCGAGGAATTCTTAATGCAAGGCTTCAACTTAGCATTCCACTAACAAGTTTCCTCGCCTCATCTCCTCGCAAAGAACAATACAGCATGCATGTTGGATGGAGCTAGTCAACTAGTCTACTTTCATAGAACTCCACAGTAAGATGTGCACTTTCAACAAAGTCCACGGACTGCTGGTGCGCAGCAAGACGCTGGAAGCAGACCGAAAAAATCAATCCCTTTCTCGGCACAAACGATTGATGTGCGGCAACCCGAGGTGAGTCAGGCTCAGGTGGCTCTAACACGAAACCGTGGGGTCGATTTACCCTGGCAAGGAAAGAGGCAGGCACATGAACACCAGGATCCAACAAGAAAGCACCCGATCTGGCTCGGCAGCAGGTAGCATGCAACAAGTGTCGTCGGCGCCTCGACGGTTTTGAGAAACACTTGTCGCGAAGATGTAGATGCGCCCCGCGAGTAAGGGTTGACGACAACCAGAATATCAAAAACAGACGCCGCGCCAGATTTTTTGTGTCGAAGCCTCTTTGATGTTGCAACGACAGACCCAAGCGCCCGGAACGCATGCACGAAGGTCAACATGGGGCGAGTAGCAGTTCCCATAATCCTTATCAGTTGCATTTACAAACTGGAGAACGGACTGGATGCTTGATCTCTGATCGCTGTCTCGAATCACTGCAGCGTTTCAACATCGGCGCCTGTGGGTCGGGGAGCCGTCACGGTCATGTGCGCCGGGTCAGCACTGTATCCCATGTCCACCACTCCCATGCGGTCGCTTACATGGACACATCCCGCAGAGCTTGAGATAGAGTCGTCGCAATGCTCACTTTTCTATCTCAATGCTCGGGGAGCCGGCCAGCCGAATCCTCGTCGTTCATTGTTGGACTAAATGGGTGCCCAGGGCATCACTCCGCGGCACCGTGTCGCACCGTGTCGCCAGGTCGAAGTACCCCCGGCACATGTAAAGCTTGTTGCTACAACGACAAATAGAATGCGTCTGCACAAAGTCACTGAGATGCATCATGCTTTCTTTTTGAGAGGGGGAGAGTTGGGGGCAGGCGGCGGGGACGGCTGGGTCCTGACCAATCACCATGACATCTTTCATTTTCGAGTGAGGATAAGGTTCCAACCGCCTTCAAAGCCTCCGAGAATTCTTAGCATACCAACATCACATACGTACATGCCTACCTACCTGACGACGTACGTACGTACGTACATACATACATACATGCTACATATACCTACCTACGTACGTATGTACGTACATTCATAGACTTACCCAGTACCTATGCAGTGCGTTGGATGTGTTGCAAATGGTGTGCCTGTAAGAATGACAGGCTTGGAGAGCTGCTCGAGCATGAAGCTGAGCGCCGATGCAGTGTAGGCCATCGTGTCCTCGGCCAGTCTGGCACACGTTCAAACCACGTCCAGGTCAACGGCCACTTGCAGTGGCTTGCATTTTTGCAGTTTGAGATTCCGTGCCATGCAAGACCTTGGCTTTGGGTTTGGGTCAGGATACAATGAAGGTGCAGCTGAGCAGAACTTCTCTCCAGGTTTTGCCAAGCTCGTCTGCACTATTCATTAGCACCGGGCTACGACAAAGCCGTCAAAATCGTAGTAGTGGCGCTCGATGCACGAAGCCATGGTGCACCAATCTTCAGGGCACCTCAACACACACAACCGACTTGCACATTGAAAGCAAAGAGAAACAAACAAGTGAATCGCAATGCCGTGCATTTCAAGACACATGTCAGCGGAGTCCAACAGCGGGTCGAACTCATCGAAGAAACATTGGGGAAAAAGCTCCTTCGGCGATTCGGTATGCCGTTCACACTCTAAGCTTGGACGAAACAAAGCTAGTTCGTGTCCAGCATCCTGATTGAGCTCGTCCACAGACTGCAGTCGCTTCTTCAATGCCCCGCGAATTGGGCCTAAGCTCCCGTCTGCACCGCGGGCCATGCCAATTGTGCCACCAGTGTACCTAGGATAACACGGACTCCTACCCAAATGACGGGACATGTGCAGAAGCTTGGACCTGCCCTCTGTGCAGCACAAAAGCAATATGAGAACTTTTCTCAGCACACTCCTCAGTGGCGACAGCACAGGGATCAGCATGTGAAAGACAGAGCACAGAGGTCAAGATGTGCCACTAAGTGTCCCATGTGGGTTCAACAATTCGGGGGCATCTGACGTGTTCGGTGACACCGGCGACTGCTGTCTCGCATAACCAGATGGCCCACCAAGGGCTGCCATGGCTCGGTTCTCTACAGCCTGTACTCCGCGTTTCGAACCCTGCTTGCCGTGACTTTGGCTCCAAGAACTGTTCGTCGGATGGGGACTACCTATCATCATGCAGACTATCTTCGTGAGCGCCGCCGCTGCATGGTTTCTAGAGTCGCAGGATTGAGACAGCGGTGAGGTGCTCCAGCGATTCCAGAACTGCATCATTCAGCAAATTTAGCACGCAACCGCTCAAACACTCGCACCACCGATAAGCAGCAATCAACAGCGCTCAAAAGCTGGCACTCCTCACAAAGACTTGAATTGCGATGACTGGTGACTAGCTGCCGGTTGAGCGGTGCTGTTCGGGGGGGACCCTTCGTGGACTCCCGTCCTAAATTACACCTCAGACTTTCAGAGCCTCGTCCTGTTGTGGAGCCAATGCCATCACTGGAATAAACGAAGATGCACTCCTTGAAACAGCACTTCGTACGGCCGCAAAGCTTTCGGCACGATACATGCAGGCACAAATGGACCGACTATCAGGCACTGTGCAGGCAAGGGTCTGAATCATGTAGTGACCACCCAGGTATTCCGGAGTCGCGCCAACAGGAACTTGTGACTGATAAACTTTCAGACCAACTTTGGTCCAACTTCCAACCGGATCAACTTGGACCTCCACGCTCAGACCATTGCAGACAAGCGAGGCAGCGGCGATGCAAAACAGCCGAGCTGTAGAACAGGCGCTACAGTCGTCTGCAGTGCAGCCATCGTGCCTTGCGCTGCGTAAGCGCCTGCATCAAGGACGAGCGCCGTGCCTGCCAACTCAAGAACCGCTCAGACATCTCTAGACAGTTGCGATTGTCAGCTGCATATGTGCAATGCTGCTGATGCAATACTTAATCTGAATCTCAGCCCCTGGGCATCCTCGACCCTGTCATCTCCATGTAATTATCTGCGAATCGTTCTCGACCCCATGCACATGCGTTTGACGCAGACGACCAACGAATTCTGATGATCACGACGTTTTGCTCCAGTCCAAAGGCCAAGTTTCACGATGCACAAGCGTCTATCGGATCTTGCACGAAAGGGTCGCTGAGCAAAATTGCGGATCAACTTCACGCTTCTTGCCGCACTCTGTAGGTGCGAAGGGGTGTGAGTTGTTCCCGAACAAAACGGGAAATGCGAGGGGAGCTCAGCGGCCATCCGCGGCCATCCGCGGCCTGCGGCCTAGCCATCCGACTCAGACACGGCACACCTAGTCACCTAGTCCGAAGATCCAGTACTGTTGGGTTCTGTCCACCTGTCCACATTCCCCAAAGCTTCAGACATAAAGCTTCATTTTTTGGATAACCAGTGGTGGGCACAAAGAGCTGTGAAGACGGATGCCCTGCGAGGAGCTTGTTCCTTGCCTTGAGCGTGTTGGTCCGCAAAGTCAATGGACGTTGCTGCTCGTTGGCCTGAGACGCAACCACCAGGCAAACGAAGCCTTCTCTGCATCCGTGCGAGAGGCACCTCGAAGAACTTGATCGCCGTCTCCGGGCTGAACATCTGCAGAAAGTATTCGGCCAGCTCTTCAGAGTACCCGAAGTAGGTAGAGCAGTTGGCGACAAGGCCTTTAAAGACCTCAGTAGACACAAGAGGGATGCACAACACATTTCGAGACCAAGATCGCACCTCCTCCCTTGTGCGCTTCTCACCCAACTCTTGCCTTAGGAGCGAATTCGAACGAGCTGGAAAGCCGAAAACTGTTGCTTCACCGTTGCCTCGAGCACCGCCTGAGTGCAGCTAAGTGGCGCCTTCCTCCACTGACCCAGAAGGCTGGCATCATCCTGAATCTCTTGCTTCAGCGCGTTGAGATCCGTTTGCTTGCCTCAACGCTCATGGCTTGGCCGTGAGCCTTGCTCTGTCACTGTTCTGGCCTTCTGCCACTCGTGCTAGGATGCGGGATCCAAGCTGAGCATCACCGCCCTCGGCGCAAAGCGCAGACTGAAAGGACTTGCCTGGCTATCTCCAAGAGGAACGGGCGAACAACCTGGTCTACCTGTCTGCAGGTCGATGTCCTCGTTGGTATCATCCAGTCCGTCAGCATCTTCTACGGCATCTTCACCATCCTCGTCCGCCTGCCAACGTGTCGCATGCCAAGCCCAAGATGCCTGAAGAACAAATCATGACGCATGTAACTGCTGGGCATCACCATGCAGGAAGTGCCATGCTTGGTCAGTACTGATTTGGCTAGCTGCTACGTCTTGACGCTGACTCGTGTCTGAATCAGCTCAACTACAAAGCTCCCTGTCCGAAGGCACAGCTCAGCCTCTTCCTCCTCGTCATCTTCCTTGGATTCTGTCAAGGAAGGCATATTGCATAGAACCAGCGTGCGGCTAGAGCCTGAACGAGGCAACCAAAATTCCGTCGCCTCTGGCCGACCGGTTTGGACCAGGATAGCCCATCTCCTGCCTATATACTGTCCTGCATTGTAAATGCCGAATGCATCTGACACTTTGGCGCTGATCAACCTGATGAACCGTGCTTCCGCCCCAGCCCCGTGCGAAACTTTACTGTGTTTTCGGGTGGAAGTAGTGCCTCTGTGCTCCTGTCGGCCTTCAAATCGAAGTTGCTAAAGCACGAGCAGTGCAAAAGGCCACGCTGGCCACGCTGATCGCTTCCTCGGGGTGTTGACTTCCGAGCTCCCACCAGTGCCAATCAGATTTTGGCTGCAACTCGTCTGTGCCCAAGATCGTGTTCTCGCATGTTCCCGCCCCTGTGCCGCACGTGTTCTGGGGGTGTTTTTGCCAACTCGCAGGGAGTGCCTTTTGGGGTGCCTTACGGGGTGGTCGTCTAAGCCCCGGGGTTGCCTCAAAACGGTTCGTGGGCATGCAGGGCCGGGGGTGCAAGGTCCAGGGGCTCTTTCACTGTTTTGGGGTCCGCATTCGCTCCAAGATTCCGGTGCCGATAAACGTCCGAGAAGCTGGAGCCGTTTCTGGAGGCTGAGTACTGTACAGAGAGTGGACCGGAGAAGAACTCCCCCTAATTGGAAGCAACCAGCTTATGATGATAAGCAGAAGCAGGAGTTGGGACAGTCTTCCGTGGAGGGATTGAGAATTCTGTGTTGACCTGCACGAAGACTTGATCTTGTAGCATCCTTCCGTGCACAATCATCCTACCTACGACCAAACTGCTTCGAATGCGAATGTGCGGAGGCGGCCGCAAACCAGCACTTACAAACACGCAGCTTCTACTGCGTTTAACCTCATGCCAAAGCACCAGATCTATGTCATCTTCGCCTTCTTCCTCAAAGAGCCGGAGCTGCTCCACCATGGCACAGCTAGGAGCTGTTGCAGTCGCAGAAAGCAAACAACCTAGTGGTGCTAGTTACAATCTAGGTACGTGCCTTGTGTGGCAGACATCAGCACCGTCGTCCGCCACTTTTTGCTTGAAGACCATCTGTTTGCAAGAAACACTCGCATGAGCTTTGTTTGCAACAAAACTTTAACTTCATGTAGCGGTTGTTGCTTAACGTTTGCTGCAAGTGCAAGGACCAGCAACATGCTTTGGAGCATGTTGCCGACTGATTCACATCAACTGTCAAATGCTAGAGCCCACTTGGTGCTCCGTTCTTGTTGTCTTCTGTACACGAGCCAAGCAGAAGAGACGACTTTCAGACACAGGGCTCTAGCCACGCAATGAAGGGCGGACGGTCTGTGATGCCTACACAACACTTACGTAAATCCCTGATGAAGTTCAGAATCGCAATATCTTGCAGTACTCATGATTCCAGCTCTGGTTCTTCTACGATCAGCACAGGCTTTTGAGTCGACGCCCATTCTGCAGAAGTCGGTTACTCCCTTCCCTACCCTTGAACTCATTCGAACACGAGAACTGTGTGACTCCCTTAACCATCCTCTCAGTGACCTATAACTTTTGACGAATGTGCATACTTTGCACATCAACATCAGGGCGACAGTCGAGCCCGATCTCACCAAAAAGTGCGAATCGACATAATGTTCACTGTACCGACACGAGCCGCACTGGATTGTACTAGCGAGGCTTTTTGCAGGGGCAAAATAAAAGCACGTGCAAATACTCTCTGTCGTGTTCTCCGGCGGTGTTCTTAGACCGGGGTAGGGTCCGGACGGCACTTCGTTGCTTCATTATGTGCGTTGCATATGCCGGATTCTATCTCTTCACTCATCACACGCTGCTAGTACTCAACTTTGGGCAATGGTTCAGTTCAGGGGTTAGAGTTGTCTGTCAGTAGCCCGAGGGTCATGAACGAACCCAGAATTCGGAATTTGCGGGAACCTGAAGGTTCTCTGCAGGTTGCAGAACGGAGGCGCCGCATTGAAGCTGTTGGGCTGGACTCTCTGACAGTATGTCCCTGAAAGATTTTCATCGCTTCGACTTTCTTCGCTGAATGGGAAAGCTGGCCAGGACGCAGAGGCCTGAAGCCAACGCATGTCAATGGCAATCGGGATGACCAAAAACGCCAGCACGGGAGCCAGAATGTACATGATCAAAAAGACGGGCCACACGGGAAGAGGTCTTTGCGACAGTGACCGCAAGCGCTCATGAATGAAGAAAGGACCTGGCCCTGCAAAAGGTGAGTGCGGCTTCTCAGGGCTGGCTTTGACTTTGGCCGCTGATAGCGCGGAGGCAGCCGCTGTCAGAGGCCCATGAGGCCCATGAGGCCTTGGTAGAGGCCTTGGTCGGCCTTGCGCGTGAAGCAGAGCGTCGGCGTCGGGAGACGGCATGCTCTCCACCATGCTAAGTATGTCTTGCGGGGATCCGGGCTCCCATCTCCAAGTTGCATTTATGAGAAGCCGAGGGAGAAGCCCCGCATTCTGGGCAAGGAAGCGATGCGCCGCCTTGGAATCGCCCAAGGAAACCTCCAAGCGATGCCGCAACGCCTCCACATGAGCGGGACCGCAAATGACGACGACGTGCTCTGGGCTCGGACGGGCGTCGGGCACCGAGAAGGATGCCCACTCCTCGAGCTCGTTCAAAACAGGAGCCTCCTGCACCCCCGCCGCCACCTCCGGCACCACGCTTCCGAGCTTCCTGCGCTCTTCTAGGCTCCAGCGCAGCGCCGCGCCGATGCGCGCCGTCTCTGCAGCAGCCCTGCGCTGCAGGCGGCACACCAGGTCCTGGTCTTCGCTCTGATCGCCAGCAAACTTGTAGCGACTCGAAAGATGCCGCTCCAAACCGAGCAGTATCTGGTAGGCCATGAACTCGTCTCTCTCCTCCAGCTAAACATGTTCACCATGTTTGCGAGATTTTGTAAGCGTGGCCTACAGGTCGTACTGACTAGCATCTGAGTTGCAAAGAGTTGTTGAACCGAGAGCCAAGATTGAAGCTAGAGAACGAAATATCCCGAATGGCCAAAAAGGTGGAAGTAGCTCACCTAAAACAAAAACAATGACCTTGGGTGCCAAGCAAGGGGGGTCTTTACAAGGCTTTCCTATTCCTGTGCTGTCCAATTGCACCTTACTCGTGCTTTGGTTGGACCCACGTGATTAATTGAAGATAATTGAAGGGAACACTTCTCATTCGGGGGCACCATTACAATAAAAATGGAACGAGGGGCCATTTCATCATTGCTGTTTATTGGGGAAGTATATTCAGCGGGTTGGCCATTTCATGACTACTATTATTGCTAGTGGTTCAATTGTCATGGAAGGGACGCCAATGTTTCTTCCTGTGAATCCTCATAAGGCACACATGCGGACCGAAGGTGTCCTAGAGTTCTTGATTCTAGTCAGCTTCCATCCCCCGCAGCGGGATGCGCAATAGCTGTATGCTATGTGGTAGCTCTGATAGCGAGCATCCCACGATCGTACAATGTCCGAAGTTTGTGGTAAGTAAATAAAGACTTGATCTTACCGACTGAAGCTCTTACCGAATTAAGCATACTGAACTTCACCAAGCTTCTTCCAGCATCACCTCATGCAAAACGGGGCAGTCTTGCAGAAGGAGCTCTCTCCAAGCTGTCACGCAGGCTGTCGGTGGCACCACTGCACCCCAGTGCCTCCTGCCACACTTTTGCTTCAACTACTGGAATCTTTGCGGCAAGCCGCATGGAACCGGTTGGATTTTAGCCCGCCTCGAACTCAGCAGTTGGCCGGGATGTAAGGACAAGCTCTGTGCCAAACGACGGCGCGTCGTTAGTTGCTCACGGTCAATTGGAGCCAGTTTTCTGCTGTGCCCCTCCGCCCACCTGAGTAGATTTCAACTGTCACTCTGGCTAGCTTCAGCGAGCGATGTCTGCGGCGGCTGCGCCTCAATGCTTCGGCACATTCTGAAGCCACGAAATCCGACGATCCCGACCTTCAGCAAACGGAAATGGGTCTCTCACTGCCAGCAACACGGACAGCTAACAAACCATGGATAAGCTTTCCTGGTGTCATGCACAAACCTCCTGCACTTGCAGGGATCCTGCCGGGCAGGTGACTGGTGAAAGCCAGCTTCGGACTGAGGAGCATTCTCAAGCCCGCGAGATCTTGTTTGTCAATCTCCAGGAAGAGCATCGCCGGTTGGAACGCCTCCCAAAAAATCAGGCGCTGGAGGTGTCGAACTTCGAAGGGTCCAAGCAATACCCTGCTCAGCTGCGCTCTTGGCCTCCAACAGGCGCCGCAAAATCGGGGCGCTCTGCGGGTGTCCATGGGGGATCCCCGCCAGGAGCAGGCGCCAGTGCTGCGGTGCTAGAGCCGCCAGCTGGAACATTCCCCGCGCTCCCTGCTGCGGCTCCTACTACCGAACTTGTCGCAAATTCAAACCCTGAACAAGCGAGGCTGAACAAACCGGGGCTGCATGCACACTGCGGGACTTGAATCCTTTGGAGGGAGCGGAGCAGGGGGCTGCGCAGCTGCGGGGTGCTCGGGAGCCAGGGTTGTAAGGGGGCGACTTCAGCACCAGATGCAACACGTTTAAAAGATGTTGGAATTCGAGTGCTGGGCCGTTAGAGTTTCATTGGATGCCGAACTCGTTGCTTTGATGCTATTTGCTGGCTGTAGTTGTCGGACATGCACACCAGCGCAGAAGAGCCACTCATCTGCCTTTTGGCCCGCAAGCATACTTTGAAAGCTTTGCGGGGAGGATCACGACAAACGGACGAATCACAATCCACGCATCATCGTGGCCACCACGTTTGTCAAACAAGGCGAATGATCCAGCTAACCATCTTTTCTTGCACTTCAACACTCGCCCCTTGCTTGCAAAGGTGATGGGACCTAGATCGTGTAAATGTGCTTTGCGCCTATGGGCTGCAAGACAGCCACAGCGTCTCTGACACAGGCTGAACTGCGAACTGCCAATTCTATCAGCAATGTGAAACACCAAGTGAGAACTAATGTAGAATTAGCTCGTGTGGTCACGACAGAGAATTTCTTGGGCATGGTCAGGGCAATCTATTGGGTACGAATGTAATCAAACAGTGCGCAAGAACACAGGCTCACTTCTTTGGTGCCTCAGTTGCCACCCGGCATGCCGTCACAGATGGCAATCCACACCGACAATCATCCAACGTAGCTGCGCCACACTGCCACACTAGGCTACAATGCGGGCTGCTGAAGACAAAGAGCTTAGGCTAAGCTCCCGGCACCATGCGTTCGATTCGATGAGCTGACGCGGCTGACGATTCTGGCAAGCATCAAATCTCCAAACACGAAGTGCCGTCCGCCGTCCCCAAGCAGCCTCAACTGGACTCCGCGCTTTCCTCGTGGCTACGAGGAGCCCACGGCAACCTGCACGGCTGACCGGCACGGATCGGCACAGTTAGATTCCTGAAAGCTGTGGATTTCTCTTGGCAAATTACACACTTGGACTTGGCTCCCAGCTCGATTTCTTGCTCGCTTGCCACCAAGACTCGGATGAGGACACGTCTAATGCAACTGAATGACAGAATGGATTCGGTCCCGGGCAGTATTCTCCATTCGTTGTCTCTGCCTTAGCCATGCTACTACATGCTCAACACCCAGCGGTTCCAACTTTCCACAGAGGGCTGGACAGTATCCTGCACTCTTGGACGAAGACTATCTGTTCTCGAAAACCTCGGAACAGCAAGGTTGCACTTACCCATAGAACCTGGGAACAAACCTCAACATCCGGCAGAGTGCGAGACGTGCGAGAGGACGCGCTGCCCTCCGCAGTACGATATGCCTGCACATGTTGCGAGATTTGTGTCATGCTGGTTCCTCTCGACATCAGGATAAAGGATTCAAGTACTGTCTGTTGTTGCTGCAGGAGGACATGTTCAGAACTCTGCAGACTCTGTTCGCTATCTGTGGTCACGAACTCAAACGGATGCCAGAGTGAAAGCATCTCGTCGCTAAATGATGCTACATGTCTGCTGTTCAGCTGAGTGCAGCATGGTGACCTCTCAAGATGTCAGGAGTGATTGTGGCGAAAATCACGGCTTATAACCAGTGGATAAAAACCATCGACATACAGTTGCAGTGACCCAGCGGACACAAATGATAGCGGGGGCACGTGCAAATCACTGTGCCGAGTAGATTCGGATGTGGACGAGGCGTGCCCAATTGCAAGCGCAGCATAGCAGAAGGCGCTAGCCGCTAGCCCAAATGGTTGGTTGAACGCCGTTACAACTAGCCCTGCTGCAGAGTGTATGCTGTGCTTCGGATTGCTACAACTGCTAAGAATCTCAACTCCATGCGATTCGCTTCGCTCCTTGCCGCAGACCCCGGGATCGCCAGGCCATCTTCCGATCAAGAAAGCTCCAAAGGCGCTGGAGCTCTCAGCATGTTCATTTGCTTTACATGCCTTCCTTTCATGGAAGAAACAATCACGCATTGGGAGGACGGAAGCATGGAGACCCACACGGCCACACGAAGTCTTATTCGTTCTGTGCGTTCCTTTTTGGTGTGCCTTCGCTGCGTGCTTCATTTTTCGTCTGTTTGCTCTCCACAAGCGCTCCTTGGAGAAGGGGTATCGTGGTCATGTTCTGGAGTGTGTGACGCCCTGGTGGCGTGTATTTCTCGGGAATTTAGGAGTTTTCGCTCGAGCTTTTACATTCAGGTTTTAAGCGATTTTATAAGGATATCCAGACTCCCGAAATTCCCTTCTAGTTTTGGGGTTCGGAAGCCAGGCGCGATGGAAAGATTCGCTGCCCAGCATACCTGTTTCGTATCGGGTTCGGTAACGATCGTAATTTTTCCTTCATTTAAGATGAAAATAGATGAGTGGGCGGTGCGGGAACTGGAATCCCCACACGCCAATGGCATTCTGTGCCGAGACTTGCTCTTTCCAGGTATCCATAGTCCAGGAGGCCTCGGGCGGCGGGGGGGG
>BGNK01003287.1:20393-76781 GCA_003297005.1 Symbiodinium sp. clade A Y106 | reverse complement strand
CAAACCGTGACGTGACGAGTTGCAACTACCAGCCCTCCATGCGCAGTCAGCCCCCGAACTCCCCCCCTAAACCCTAAACCCTAAACCCCTAAACCCCTAAACCCTAAACCCCTAAACCCGTAAACCCCTAAACCCCTAAACCCTAAACCCCTAAACCCGTAGCCATTTTGGCTCAAGCTCAAGGCTCAAGCCCCGTGAGTTCGCGCCCCCCGTCGCCACGCTCGGGCATTGCGGCGCTTTCGAGGGGGAGGACACGACCCCGGCTCCCTCGTGGCGGTGTGCGGGTCCAGTACTTCCTCGGGGGGCTCGACTACCAGATTCGGGACTTTGGCCTTGCGATAGAGGGCATCCGATGGCTGACCCCTTCCAGCTGGGGGTGCCGGGGGCGATGCCCGTAGTGCCAAGCTCGGGAGAGGACGCTGAGAGCCCCGCCAAGAAATCCAGATCGGCTCCCTCGGCGAACAAGGCGGGGGTCCGGGAACGTCGGGATGAGAGGGTGGTGAAGGACAAGACCAAGGCCAGCAAAAGCCTGACGCTGGATATGGAAACCTTGGAGCACCTCCTTGATCAGCAGTGCAACAAGATCCTTGCGGCCAACAGGGAGCACGCACAGGGATTGCTGGATGCACTGGAGGAGAGGCAAGCAGCACGCTTTCTCGCCATCGAGCGGACAGTGGAGGGGGTGGAGTACACGGTTGAGGGCTTCGAGGCTCGCTTGAAGGCCGTCGAGGAGAAGCTGGCACAGGGACGTGGCCTGGGCGATGACACTCGCCGTCGGTGGACGCTGGTGTTTGGGGGATGGGATCGAGACACCAGGAAGCAGATCATCCTAGCGGAGCTCGACCAGGCGGTCCAGCGGCTGGGGATCAAGGGCTCCTTCGACGAGGCACCTTACACGACAGGCCCTAGACGAGCAATTGCCCTGGCGAACATTGCGGAACGGCCGGGGGAACCGGAGAGCGACCGCCGGGCCCGGATGCACGGGATAGTTGCCGCCTTTTCCAGATCTCAAATGCTGACCACGGCGAAGAAAAAGCTCTGGGCAGGTGTGAGCAAAACCAAAGCTGAGCGCGATATTGCTGGGCATTGCGCCTGGCTGAGGCGCTCCCTGGGAAGCATCTCGGCGGAGCTGGCAGGACAGCTCGACTGCGAATATGGGACTGGGACCTCGTGGATGGGGGCGTCGCTCCTTGCCAGTGTTTCCAGGGCGATCCCAGCAGGGACCGATGCGAGTGACATCATCGTGAACGACAAGGACGGAGCGAAGGGGTGGATCGATGTTCGCCTGGTGGCCAAAGAAACCAAATTGGATGAGAAGACCGTCCGTGCCGCCCTTCAGGCGCATCAACGCTGAGACTTGGCCTTGGCTTATGATAGACTTCTTGGGGTAGGCGAAGTCATCGACTCCGCGGTGTACAGGACCCCAGGGGGCGAATTAGATGCAGTCAAACATCGTGAGGATGGTGCTCCCCGTGCGAGGGCACAGGGGGGAATGGACCGCACACTTTTACAGACGCGGGTCTTTGGATGGAATCTTGGGGGTGCNGGGGGCGAATTAGATGCAGTCAAACATCGTGAGGATGGTGCTCCCCGTGCGAGGGCACAGGGGGGAATGGACCGCACACTTTTACAGACGCGGGTCTTTGGATGGAATCTTGGGGGTGCCAGCCTTGAGAACGTCAAGCCGGCATTGGGGGATGTCAGCCGTGGGCCGTTGCTCGCAGATGACCTTCTCCTACTACAAGAAACACCTCGGAGACCTACTGGATGGACGACAGAGAGATGTGAGGACAGACTTGTTGTGCACTACCGGGATGCGAAAGCATGGAGAGGGGTTGGTATCTCGTTTCGGGACGTGGCCTGGTCGATGCAAAAGAAGAGAGCGGCAGGAAAAGGGTGCTGGTTTCGCATGCGGAGCCTGACCACGTCTGTTGAGCTGTGGTTGGGGGTCTTCTACTTTCCCCCTGGTGCCCCCCTCGCTAGCTTCGAGGAAGACTTGAGCTGCTTCCTGGGGAAGAAGCCTGACACGACCCTACCGATAGTGGTGCAGGGTGATCTCAACGCGGAGCTCAAGTGGGCTCATAATGCAGGTGGGGATGAACCGGTGAGTACGGATGGCAGGTCTCTGCTGTTCTGTGACAGGATGGCTGCCGCGGGGATGCGGCTGGAGGCTCCGGTCCGGGGGCACCAGGGTGTGCCCACTAGCAGGCCCCGACAGGCGGACAGAAAGGGGCATCAGATTGACGTGTTTGCAGTGCAGAGGGTCCTTGCGACTAGGGTTGAGATACAGATTGACTCTTGCCTGCTCATCAATACGGATCATGAGGCCATGTTCGGGACCTTCAGCTTCAGGGGGACCAAGCTCCGACGTCGCCACGGCACAGGACCGAGGGTTTGGAAGGGCGGTCTGGACCAGGTTGACCATGTTGACCAGCCAACCTTGGAGAAGTTCGCTAAGGATCACACAGCACCTAAACCGGGGCGGGCGTATCGGGACAATGACGATGTGAAGAAACTCTTCCGCAGGGCGAGATTACTGCAAACCAGGGAGGCGTGGAAGGCTGCGCTCTATGGGCGGCGACAGCATCGTAAACAGTGGGAGAGAGCCAGGCTAGAGGACGCAGCTAAAGCGGATTGGCGGACCTACCGTGAGTACAAACAGAAAGGGCCGGTCGGCTGGGAGGTTGAGTACGCTCAGGCGCAGACCCGGGACGTTCATGATACAGTTCACCGTCATCTTGAGGCGGTATACCAGGGACCAGTGGTCACGGGGTTCTCGGACGTAGCGACCCAGGTCCAGGCCTTCACAACTGAGGAACTGGAAGCTGCTGTCGCGGCCCAGAAGGGGGGGAAGTCGGTGGGGCTCGACCTCACTAGTAAGGAGCTTCTGCAGGGGATGATCTCCGTCAAGGGGGGCAAGATCCACCTTCTCGAGTTTTTCAACAGGGTCCTTGCTACCCGTGAAGTGCCTGAGAAGTGGAACAGACCACTCGTCATCCTACTACCGAAGGTTCCCCACCCAACATCGGCCACCCAACTACGACCCATTGCATTGGGCAGTAGCGCTGCCAAGGTCTTCTCGACCATGCTTATAGCTAGAGTGCGGGAAAGACTGGGGTTCCGCACACACTCACAGTGTGCGGGAAGCGGAAGGCAGACATCAGACCTGTTATTCAGTGTATACCGCTTGCTAGAACAGGCCAGAGAATGGAAACTTCCCTTCGCATTCCTAAAGGTCGATGTGAGTAAGGCCTTTGACTCGCTCAGTCGCCAGGCGTTGTTGAACTGCCTTCATGCACGTTTGGGGGATTCGGCCGAGTTCTTTTGCTTCCAGGCCTTGTTGCGGGATGTCCGAGCACTTGTGCAGACGCCGTGGGGGGCCACCAGCGTTGAAATGCGCTCGGGCATAAAACAGGGAGCCTCAGAAAGCCCTCTCTTCTTTGCACTGGTTATGGAACTAGCGCTCTCAGAGGCTGGCAAGGAAGGGCATTGGGCTGATCTTCCTCGTGTTATGTATGACCTGGTCTACTCTGACCTGCTTTACATGGACGACGGGTTGTTATGGGCCCGGGATTGCGGGGATCTTGGCAAGAAGGCTGCTGATTTCTCGCGCGTTCTTCGCCGGTTTGGTCTGACCCTGAACATAGCGAAGTGCCAACTATATTGCACCCCGGCATGTCCAGGACCTCACACCATTCAAGTGGAGGATGTGCGGCTCCAGGGGCAGGACCGCTTGGAGATCATGGGTGTCTGCATGGCTCAGGGGACCTCGGTGAATGCACTTATCCAACCGCTTCTGACCCGGGGGCAAAACAAATTTTGGTCCCTCAAGCATCTATTCCGATGTAAAGCTCCGGCCATTGCAAGGGTTAAGTTGATGCACAGGATCGTCACTAACACGGTCCTCTGGTGTGCTGCCTCCTTCCCGCCAGACAGAGGGTCCCTGAAGGCTGTAAACACGCAACAGACCTTGCTTGTGGGCTGGCTGCTCAGGCTAGGCAAAAGGGCGGAGGAAACCTGGCTGGAGTTTAGGCAGAGGATTGTCAGGTCGGCAAGGGCTCTTTTGCACAGGGCAGGGTTGCCACGGTGGTCGACGTGCTGGCTGCAACGCTGGTGGGGCTATGCAGGGTATCGTGCCAGGGCTATGCTTAGAGACCACCCGCCCTTTAGCAGCCATCTGGACTCGGTGCGAACACTCGAATGGTGGCAGAACAGCAAGCGTGCAGGAGTCAGTCACCCCGGCACCTTCTTCCCGCGGCTCATGAATCTCGAGCGGGCCATGGACAAGGCCTGCGGCGGGAATTGGAGGGTATGTGCACAGGACCGTCGGATGTGGGCTGCGAAGCGGAGGGTCTGGGTTGAACAGCAAGACCTGCCGTGGGCCTCGGGTCTCCAGCTTTGCCTGACATGCGATTGAGGGATCAGGGTTGAGCATCTCGCTCGTGCCGTGGTGCGAATGAAAGGGGCACTCCTGATAGACCTGCGGCTCGAGAACCTTGGTCGACGACACCCCGATCACCGGTCGCTATGGCCCCTACGTCTCTTACATGTATGTGTGGCCTGGCCCTCCTTTGGGACGTGACAGGACACCACAAGCTCTTCAATTCGATCTTGGCTGCCTGGCCTGTGGAGCAGGCCTACGCGGCCCCACTCCTTCATGATGTCGCACGCGTCGCACTCCTCGAGGTGCTTGGATCACAGCCGGCAATGGCCCCGACCTCTCATCTCTTCGGCTCCTGGCCCCCGCGATGGTATCTGGATGCGGCCAACCAGGGTGCGGCCATTATCCGCGATGGCTCGAAGGCTGAGCAGCTCATTCTTGCCCTCCTGGGCGAGGTCCGCGGGCGTGGCGTGCCGTCCTACACGGCCTATGCGGCGAATGTCATCGCGGACCTCACTGCGAACCTGGGGCCTGGGTTNAAGGCTGAGCAGCTCATTCTTGCCCTCCTGGGCGAGGTCCGCGGGCGTGGCGTGCCGTCCTACACGGCCTATGCGGCGAATGTCATCGCGGACCTCACTGCGAACCTGGGGCCTGGGTTTGGCTCGTGCCCCCTGGAACTTTGGGGAACGGTGTCGGTGGCCAGGGTCTTGGATTGGGTGCACCACACAGAACAATGCATGCTCCGGGAATACCTCACCGTGGAGTACCCGAACTATGTGATGGTATGGGATTCGCAAGTGCTTGCGGGCTCTCGCCCCCCTCGGCTCCTCTTGCCAGCGCCGGCCCGGACGAGCCCGGCCTGAGAGCATTCAACCGACTGATTGGAAGCCTCGGGCAAGCACCATGCCAGCTGACCGCATCAGGGGTTGGACCAGGGTCCTGGGCGGAGGGAGTGGTTCAGGACATACACCACTTCCACGAACTGNAAGGCTGAGCAGCTCATTCTTGCCCTCCTGGGCGAGGTCCGCGGGCGTGGCGTGCCGTCCTACACGGCCTATGCGGCGAATGTCATCGCGGACCTCACTGCGAACCTGGGGCCTGGGTTGGATGCCACCGCCCTGGCCGACATGAGCATCTCATCCGATGGCTCGTGCCCCCTGGAACTTTGGGGAACGGTGTCGGTGGCCCACACAGAACAATGCATGCTCCGGGAGTACCTCACCGTGGAGTACCCGAACTATGTGATGGTATGGGATTCGCAAGTGCTTGCGGGCTCGCCCCCCTCGGCTCCTCTTGCCAGCGCCGGCCCGGACGAGCCTGGCCTGAGAACATTCAACCGACTGATTGGAAGCCTCGGGCAAGCACCATGCCAGCTGACCGCATCAGGGGTTGGACCAGGGTCCTGGGCGGAGGGAGTGGTTCAGGACATACACCACTTCCACGAACTGNCATTCAACCGACTGATTGGAAGCCTCGGGCAAGCACCATGCCAGCTGACCGCATCAGGGGTTGGACCAGGGTCCTGGGCGGAGGGAGTGGTTCAGGACATACACCACTTCCACGAACTGGGCCACCAGGTGGCGGGGCTGGTGCCCGCGATCGGGGTCTTCGTTGAGAGCCGGAGCTATGGTGGAGCCGCCGCGTGGGCCCACAGACAGCTGCATGAAGTTCGGTCCGCGACATCCCACCTGCACAATGCCACTACAGCTGTGCCGCCGTACGGTTTCAACACCTGGGCCTCACAACGCGAAACTCAGCTATGGCAGCAGGCGCAAGACATGGTTGCCAGTGCCAAGGCATATGTGGTGGCTCCTTTCTGGACGGCGTTCTGCCTGGCCTTTGGGAGAATGGGGTGGTGCGCCCTACTCGTACTCGATTGGGCAACCCCGGCGTCTGCCCAGCCAGGAGGGGGAGGAGACGAAGGCCCGGATCTGCCGCAGTGGCTGAGGACGTCGGCTCAAGTCGCTACGCACCTTCGGGAGCAAGGTATCCATGGCCCTGCTATGCTGGGACTGCTCTCCTCGGCGATCGCGTCCAGGGAAGCCGATGACTATGCGGAGTTCGCCAGGCCGGTCCTTGACATCCTCTGCCTCTTGACCGGCATTGACGCCGTCGAGACTGACCCTGGCGTTTCCCAGGCGGGTGTTGGAGATTGGGTTGAGTTCACGGAGCGACACTTGCTGGGGGCCTTCCTGGCAGAACACCATGCCCCGGAGTTGGCCATCCATTACCTGGCTATGGAAGAGGGGGCTCGACCAGAGGACCCGCTTCCCCCAGGGCCGAGAGAAACAGCAGAGTTGGCAAGCAGGAGGGAACGGTATGATCGCATTCGAGCCACCCCCGAGTTCATACGACGACTTCGGGAGTTACCTCCAACGGTTAGTTCAAGGGGACATCGCCTCCATTGGACGGGGGAGTTTGTGCAGGGGCTCCACGACTTCTTTCACCAGGGCTTCTATACAGGCTGTACTGTCGAGCTCCTCCGCAACTGTATTGTTCATCGCCGCTTCGGGGAGTATGAACAAGGAGCAGCATACTATGTCAGGGAGGTTGAGAGCCAGGCGGGCACCTTCGTGGGCCGCCCAGATCGATGCCCGGAAGGACTCATGCGCTGGGTGGAGCACATGGAAGAGACCCTGTGGCATGCCTACGTGCTGCATGGTTTCGATCTACGCAGGGTCACAGAGATGCCCGTGACCCCGGCCTCCTCCTCGGCAACCAACATCACAGGTGATGAGGTCAGCATGGCCCAGAGGCCGAACAAGAGATGGCTCAAAGGTAAAGCTGAGGGCCGCCGCCGTGGGACCCGGAGAGCTGAGCACGGTTCCCGCGGGTCGGATGGGAGCGGACCTCGGCGATGCACGGCTGAGACCCTGAGCCTGGCGGATGCGGCTACCCGGGCGAGAGTGAGAAGTGCGAGGGCGGAGGCGGAGCCGAGAGCAAGGCCTACACCTAAGGCTATGCCTCGACGTGGACGTGAGGGTGCCTCTGCGAATCCCGCACCTCCGGCTGACGCTGCCGAGCCCCGCCGTGATGACGGGCCGCTCACTCACGACCAAGCCCTGGATACCTGGATGCTCACCTTGGGGATTCGCAGTGTTGATGAGTCGGCGGGGTCTGGTTTTCTCCCGCAACATGTCAAGGATTCCATCGGGGACACGTTCATGGATCACAATGCCGTGGACCGGTTGACCCTCGCCTTGGCCATCCACCGGCTTGCCTACTACCTCATGACAGCTATGGGTGAGGCCATTCAGCAGGCACAACGACGAACGAACGAGACCGTGGAGGTGGAACTGGAGCCGGAATCAGACGAGAGCCTCTACATGCAGGCCCCGAGCCCATGGCTCCGCTTGCTGCAGAACCTTCAGGAGGACTTGGAAAACAAGCCTAAGGACGGCAGCAGAGGGGCTGCAGAGTGGCTGCTTGATTGGCTTAACCACAGATGCACAGACAGTGCTGGGGGCTACTTCCTGGGACACATGCGTGGCAATCCCGAAGCCCTCACCTCGCTGCTTGTCACCTTCGCCGGTGACCAGAACAGTGCTGAGTGGGGGAGATGCCAGGATGAGGATGTGCGCTTTGGCATCGCCTGGGCCGCGAGATTGCAGGAGCACCTGCCGGCACACCCGGGATCGAGGCAGTCTCACGGACTTCCCCCGGAACGAGCTCCGGTGATGCTGATCCCCCGCATGTTGCCCGACGACTCGGATGTTGAGACGGAGCACATCTCGATCCCCGGCGACTCCGACCAGGCGATCCAGGATGACTACCAGGAGGTGGCGAACCACAGGCGGGACGTGGCGAGGGGATCTGATGAGCCGGTGTCGGACCGGGCAGCAAAGCGAAGATCCCTGGTTGTTGGGCTGAGCGCTAGCTCGGGTACGTGGCATGCGACGACCCATACACTGCGCCTGCCTTTGCCAGCGGAGGGGGACCTGGACATACGACTTACAGTGAGGTGCGAGCCGGCACTTCCTTCACATGGTCCTGAGCCAGGCCGGAGACTTCCGCAGGACACCCAGCTCTCCGCGGACACCACTCAACCTGGTGCGACTACCCTGGAGGCTGAGGACGAGCGAGTCTCGCCGGTGGTGCTGCTGCGGATGGCATCGGCAGTCCCCTACGACGAGGAGAATATCTTGCGCGAATGGGGGCCCGAGGTCCTAGGGCTGGTCCAGACGCAGAGGGCCCTGCTGGGCTATTCGGGAGCGGAGCGAGGCCCCGTCGCAGGGAATGTCCAGGACCCGGGGTCGGCGACGGGTGAGAGTGTCCAGAAGGGAGATGCGAGTGATCACAGTGGACAACGGGGTGAACCTGGCCAGTCTGCTGAGTAGAGTTGGCTGATCTTGCAGGGTGAGTGCTGGCTGGTGCGGTAAGGGCACAGGCCGTTTTGGGGATGAGGTGAACTCTTGTCTCCTCTCCTGACCTCTGGGTCTTTCGCCTGTAGCGGACCTGTTGCGGACGGAAAAAGGAGCTTNTGCTGGCTGGTGCGGTAAGGGCACAGGCCGTTTTGGGGATGAGGTGAACTCTTGTCTCCTCTCCTGACCTCTGGGTCTTTCGCCTGTAGCGGACCTGTTGCGGACGGAAAAAGGAGCTTCAAAAAAAAAAAAACCTAAAGTGTGCCTTCTGACAGGTTCGGCAGATGCCCTGGTTTCTGGGCTCTCGCCCGTGGCCGTCGCCCTGGCATCCAAGCAGCACTCCATGGCGTCGCTGCTGCTGCCGCATTGCACTCCGAACCTCGACTGATCGGTTCTTTAGGGCATCGTAGGGCTTGAGGCTAAGGGTTTGAGTGTTAGGGCTTAAGGTTTGGGGTTGAAGTTTCGGGTTCATGGTTTAGGTGTTCATACTTCGCCGTGATACCCATAGTCCTCATGACCATATCATCTGTATTGTCTTGAGTGACACCGTGGAAATCATTGGTCAAAGCCTTCTGTCAACGTGCCAGCAGTATCAACGCAAGCCACAGCGACAACAACACCAATAATGAGAATGGCGAATAACAGCATCATCATCAGTCCTGCTGCTACCCCAAACCGTAAACCAAAACACAGCAAATCCTGAATCCTGAACCTAAACTCCAACCCGCAAGCCCGAGATCCTATCGTATTAAGAGTACGAAATAGTACGAACATTCCCTCTCGACTACAACGCCTCTGAACCCATGATCCTGACCCCGGCAATCTTGAACCCCGGAACCGTAAGCCCCAAACCCTGAACCCTGAATTATACACTTGCGAATCCTAAGAGCTTCATAAAGCTTATTGTAGTGGCCGCAAGAATTCGTAAGGAGATCCTGTTGTAGTCTATGTAGGATTATGCCATGACTCTATTTGTTCGGGACTTCGATTACCAGGTGGTTGTCTTGGCTGAGGACTGCTCTCCAAGCGACAATCCCGGACGACGGTTGCGCCTCCATCGGCCTGGCTTCACAGCTGAAGTTTAGGGTTTAGGGTTTACTTTAAATTTTGCGGAAATGCAAACGTGTTTGGGCAACCCTAAACCCTAAACCCTAAACCCTACCAGAAGTTGAAGGTTAACCCGTTTGGGCAAGGGTACTCAGCCCCTCAGTTCGTCCTCGGCAACGAAAACACATAACACATAAACTGAAGAAATCTACCGCCGTAGGAACACATGACTTTGCAAAGTGTGTTTAGGTGCTGCTATGGGGCTGTCAACTTGATCGTTGGATTGGTTGAATCCAATATCCTGCTGCTCGTAAGGGTCATACGCTTTTCTCACCCTACTGCTTGGGGCTTTGGGTAGCTGTTGTTATTACTATGGCTATGACTCTGAATGCGAGTGTTATCAGCTGGACTGCTAGCATTAGTCGTCACCCATTTCTTTGTTCAAACCACAGTTTCGGACTTGGGCGCATAATGATTGATCTGGGCGGGATTTAGAATCAGGGCTCAACGCAGAGGGCTTAAGGTAAGTCTAAGCAGGCTTGAGGAACTAGGGGTTGTGAACCTCTTCGTAGACCCTCAACCCTAAACGTAGTTTTAAAATGCCTGCAAAGCGTCCTTAACGCAAAAGGCTATAATGAAAGTCCGAGACGGCCTAGAGAGCGGGATTGTGACTCGGAGTTTAAGTTGTTACAGTTTAGGGGTTCGGACTTCTAGTTAAATTAAAGGGTTAACGAAAGTTGCAACACGACTGAAGGATGGGTTTGTGCTGCGCTTTATCTCAAGGGTGCGTCGTCTGAAAGCTCCAGGCTTTGATACTGGGCTTACACGAACGAAGGGCCAGCCATTTGAGACCACTCGAGCTACAGAAGCGTCTTTGATAGCCTACATCTTCGAACAAAAGCTTAAAGCCCCAAAAGACACTTAGAACGCTTAACCCCAAACCTTAACCCCTAAACCCTAAAGCCTTTAAAGACGCTTACAACCAAGGCACCAGGGTCGACTTTGGCCCATCTCGCGGCCTCCGTGGGCGGCCTTTGTGAGGGCTTTGTCCTGGCTCTGCGGCTTGGCTTCTTAGGGTTTCGGGTTTAGGAAATTTGGGGTTTAGGGTTTAGGAAATTCAGGCTTTAGGGTTTTGGGTTCAGGATTCCGAGTTCTGAGTTGATGGGTTGCTAAAACGTTCTATAAGGGTTCTATCGGGCTAAGCAACTTTGGCTTTGGGCTTCGCGGTTTGATAGGGTTGGGGGGTATATGGGCTGCGTTTTCCTTGCTCATACAGGTTTTTACAGGGGTTTAGCCCTTCTTTGTGTCTATCAACAGGCAAGGGCTTCGAACCTTATCCCCTAAACGCAAACCGCTAAACCCGTATACCCACGTTCCAAGAGATCCTGTGAAGAACATCGTTTGAGGTTCCGGCTGCTGCCGCTCAGCGCCAGCGTTGCACTGAACAACCACCGCAAGTCGCCTTTGGACCCTTGGCAATTTCGCGCTCCCAGGGGACCCTACACCCTAAACCACGTCTACCCCCAACTGATGGCCTTAAGTCCTGAAACCAGAAAAGAAAAAATGCTGAAACCCGAGCCCGTAAATTGCTCCCTCCTTGGATTTTGGTAAGAAAAGTAATAAGTCGAAGCAGAACACAGTGTAAGGGCCTTAATCATTTGAACAGGACAGGGGCTGATATTACAATATAATTACGAGGGAGCCATAAGGAAAAAGCTATGCTTACCAATTCTTCTAGCCGCCAAAAGAAGGGACTGTAGATTTTGAGAGCCCCCTTAAATCCAATTTCAAGAACACCCCGAACCCGAGCACTGTGATTCCAGCTTTAAGGATCAGTCAACATGCATTCCCACCATGTTGTCGTCTGTAGCATGTACTAGTCTTTGGTCCCATTCGCATAGTTGTTTGAATTAGTCAGCACATCTAAAGTCATGCAAGACCTGTAGCTAGCATGCAACGATGTACTAACCGCGACTGTATGCTGTGGCAGCTGTTCGCAGCTGCATATGTCAAAAATGCTGCCTCACATCTGGGCGTGTTGTTGAACCGCATCGGTAGCAGCCTATTCCCATCAACTTGCCTGTCATGCACACCCGAACGACCTTTAACCCTCAAAACACCCTGGCTTGCCCACAGCTAAGCATGTGGGATTTAGCTCACGACTCATGTTGCATTTGGTGGGTCATTTTAAAGCCCTCGCCCTGCTTTCGCCGCCGATTCCGACACTGGACGCAGCGTTGAATGTCCACATCGCGACCCATCATCGTTGTTCTGCCCGATTCGGCAGCACAGCCACTGGGCCAGGCTTCGCTGCGCTGCAAGGCATGGCGGTTTCCCGGACCGGAGGAAGCCGCAAGGCTCCTGGCTGTGGAGATGCTCTTGCCACCCATGGATCGTTTTCCGACAGAAGGCCACCCATGACAGCATTACGAGAGAAGCACTGTCGCTGATGAGCCAAACGGATTTCCAAGCGAAACGGGTCTGCGACAGACAGCTTAGAGCATGGGGTAACTATAACACTCTTTTTGCAGAAGAATCTCTGTGCAAATCCGAAGTCTGACCTCCAAAAGGCGCCCAATGCACACCCACCACCAATAACATGACATCAGGTTGAAAACATTTTTTCTTGAAAATTGCTGATTCCTCAAGCTTGATAACGCCCCATCGAAAAAAAACTACAGCCGGAAACCCTCGACGGTAAACCACTCAAATCGCCGAGCGAAGGATTTGATGTCCACGACACTTCGTATGGCTGTGAAGCCTCAGCTTTATGCCGCGCTGGGAGCTGCCGCAGAGGACCCTTCAGGGTTTAGGAAATTTGGGGTGATACAAAATGTAGGGGTGTAGGGCTTGGGATTTAGGAGTTGAGAGTTTGGGTTTCTGGCTCAGCAGCTCCTTTTGAAGGTGTTTGTAGGGTTTCAATCAGAACTCAAACTTAAAGCTCTTTTCGAGAAGAGCCATGAAGCAAGCATACTGCAATCCAGAAAGACTTGTAAAGATTGCAACGCAAATTGCAGATTTGCCCTTGATGTTAAAGTCGCAGTAGGAACGCTCGGTGTTGAGTCTTTTAAGGGGTTTCGGGACTCTTTCGGATGTAGGATTTCATGGTACAGTTTTTGTATAGTTAATGCTGGAAGTTGAATCGATACGTGTTTGTCCGGTTTCGGGCTTTGGTCTCGTCAGTTCAACGACACTGCCACTCCGGCCACAAGCACATCTCCACAGCAGTTCAATCGAAAGTTTTCAGAGCCCTCGTTGTCACGACAATAACCACCACCATGATGAAAGCGTATCAACATCCACCGCCTCCTCCTCGCCCTCATCAACATCATTATGATGATGACGATGATGATCATCATCATCTCATCAAAACACCAACTGCCACTGTCGTCGTCGCACTGCCAACATCGGCATCGCAACCTTCGTCATCGTCAGCATCAGTGGTTTCGATACTGAACTGTTATGGCCTTTCTCCTCATCGCTATCATCGCCACCATCACCATCAAGGTTTCCAACTGCGATGCCATCATCCCCCAGTGACTGCGCTTACCATCATGTTCTTCACCATGATCATCTTCAGCGCCGTCGTCATCATCATCATGACCATCAGTTTCACTGTCATGGTACCAAGGACACTATGATGGATTTGCAATACTTCAGGCAGATACTTCTTTCGAGAATCCGTTCTCGCCGGAGCTTTATTCTGTGATTTCGAACCGCTTGTCCTAAAAAGCCAGTACTTCACTGCGAGCATAGGTCAGTTGCTTTCGTAGGGCAAGCTAAACGTTCAGAGAGAGAGTATAGAGTTTAGAGTTAACCAAAGGCCTGTTCCACCAGAAAACCAGACTTCTCCGCAGAAACGAAGGTCTTTTCCCTTAAGCCCTAATTACTAAGCCTTGAACCCTAAACCCTGAACCACATGCCTCGCCTGGTATGTCCGAGTGTCAGCGCCGGGGCCTTGAACCCTCATCCCGACGAGGCCGATGATGCGGCACGCGCAGCTGAGGTCGCTGCTGCGTTGGCGAAGCATGCAGACCCTGCAGCCTCAGCCCCTCGCTAGTGACATTCAGAGAGAAGCCTGAACAAGTGGTAATAAAATTCAGTGGTTTCGCTATTATAGCTTAAACTAATACCCAAAACCCTTTTCTTGTTACTTGGGCAACTTGGGTTTCTATAGTATCTTCCGAAGTCTTTGCAGTGTTGGGGCTTCTTTTAGGAAACGGAGGGATGCGCGTGTGTCTTATATGCCTGCATGCAATGCAAAGTCACCGCCATGCCTTGTCATGGAAAGACTCCCAGTGTACTGCATGTGATGTAACGCGACATACTGTAAGGTTGGCTGTACTGTCCCCTATACCCTGGGCCCTACTAAACCCTAAACCCTAAACTCACGCCTGGTCCGTCCAAGTGTGAGCACCGATATACACTGGTGTGACTCTTGGGCTACTGGTCGACCACCTTCGGCTGATCTCTCGCAACAGCTAGCCTTTTCAATGGAGACTTAAGTTCAGAGTAGAAGAGGGCACCAAGAATTGAGTCCCCATGCATCCCTGTAAGGTTTCTAGGGGCTCTTCTGACTCATAGCAGGTCATTCTTGCATTGCTGCATGTGAGATGTGGTAGGACGATCCTCTTCTACGGCACCAGACTCGACAGACTCCTAAAACCGGAACTCTAACCCTTGACGCCATAAAATATCCGAAGCCTTAATCCAAGATGAAAGGCATTTCAAGCTTGCGTCGAAGCACTCCAAACACACTGTCTACGCCGCCTCTACGCAACATCTGTTAAACAAGCACTATAAAATGTCACAGAACCGGTTTTTGTAGCCGAGGAGCCGCCCCAGCAACTACCTTAATGAGGCAATTAGGGGCTACAATAAAGGGTAGTTGGGGGATCTAGGAAGGGTTCAGGGCTTGACTTCTGTTTTGAGCAAGGCATGGGAGATCAGCTGAGAACCCCCGTGTTGCTCAAACATTCAGGCGATTGCAAACGTCCTGATGCACCAAAACGGGCTTGTCTTCTAACCACTCGAGGACGCACGTGGCTTCAATCTCCTGGACCTTGCGGCCTTCCAGGGAGATGCGGCCTCTCGGCCGGCTGTTGGGATCTCTTTGTTGTGACTTTCTCAAGCCAATACAGTATTCAGGGATGCTTCGGGTCTAGGGTTCGGGGTCGTCACAGTCAGAATGAGAGGGCTATGTAATCCCAGTAGGCATAGCAATGATGGGTCTGTTGAGTTTCCTTCTTAGTAGTAATGATGGGTTTGTTGAGTTTCCTTCTTAGTAGTAATGATGGGTCTGTTGGGTTTCCTTCTTAGATGACACAAAGGTCTTGCATTTAGGGGTTATCGGTTTAGGCCTGTAGAGTTTAAGGGCCTTCAGGCTTTAGGTGTCGGGTGTTGAGACGAAGAGAGTGCTCATCATAGCTATGATTCAGGTTGTTGTTTTTATAATCTGCTTTGTTTTTATAATCTGCTTTGTAATGCAGTTGTTGTATTTGCCGGCTTGTCACTTAGCTCGAAAGCGCTTTATTTTGGTTGGAAAGAGGCTGCAGTTCAGGCATCAGGGCTGTCGGTTCATGGGTCTATCGCACGGCATTGTGCGGCTTTTCGGCGAAGACAAAGCGAGTCCAACTCGGTGCATAGTCCCCAAACCTCTGAACCACTGGATCCCCCAACACCCCGCAAGCCGCAAGCCTTCAAACCTAAACCCTAAAAGTCCTTTTGCAGGAGGCCTCGAGGAACCCCTCAACACCAGAAAGCCCGGGGAACAGCTTTTGTAAATGCCCATACAGCCCAGGAAAAGGAGCCACCGCTCGAATCCTCTCAGGGAACCCTAGAAAAGCCCTTTTGAAGGGAGCCTCAGAGAAATCCCAATGAGCGACTCCTCGCTGAGGCGCTGGTGGACACGATGCTGACTGCGGACTCTAAGTTTCTAGGCCCAATAATGTTTTGTCAGAGGTCTAGGGCTTGGACTTAAGGGTTGCAGAAATAGTGTCTAGGACTCAGTGTTTAGGCTTTAAGGCTTAGTGCATTGCAATCCAGGGTTCAAGACTATGGTTTTCAATGCGATAGTGACTAGTGCCACTCTGCTTATGACTATTATGACATCAGCATTAATAGTACGGTAAATATGACTATCATGGTTGGCATCGGCGTTCTTATGCCATGATTATTTATTATCATGATGTTCTTCAGGCTGCCCAGTCGTGTGTTCTTGTAAGGTTTTACATAAGTTTTAGTGCTTTTAGGTTTTTTGGTGCCGTGTCCTGGTTTCGTAGTTTTCTTTTGAGGTATCCCACCATCTTTGGACAGCAAGCTTCGAAAACCCGAAAACCTAAGCCCCAGACAATCAGCCTTAAACTATAAAACCCTGCATCCTTGTGTTGTTACAAAATGCTAAGTCCTCAGCCCTCAGCCCCCCACCAAATCTTCCTAAACCCTAAACCCTACATGCTAAATCCCCAAATTCTGAGTCGATTATCATAAGAACCCTGAGCATAAAGTCCAGCCTAAGACGCTGTTTTGGTCACTGCTAAAGCACCTCTCATCCTAAACCTATCTTTGTTTTAACAAATCCTGATCCCCTCGTACGGTTGAAAGCCCTTTCTTTAGGCTATTGGCAGACCCAGGCTTGCGCAGAGTGCTGGGAGGCTATCCTCGCTCATGTGGGCGCACTGGTGCGGCCAGTCCGAGGTGAGGGCTTTCCGAGGGTCATCCTAAATCCTAAACCTAAACCGTCATTCTGGGCATGTTTCTGAAGTTCATCTTAGGAACCTTTAGCCTTCGTTTGGGTATATAATCCCTGCAAAACCCCAAAAGGTTTACCTTAAGTCTCCCTAGGATACTGGACAACTAAACTAAATTATAAGGATTCTCAAAGCATTCCATAAGTGCGCAAAGGGTTGCTTCCTTGGGCTGAACACTGTAAAACACACAGAAGTAGGAATACTCGTCCTTGAGTGCTCTTTGTTATCGTTATATCAGATGCTACAACCTCAAACCGGCGAAATCCAACGATTATAAACAGCCCTGAAACCCTTAATTATTAAGTCCAAGCATTACAACATGATGGACAGGGAGAGACGTCATGGTCCAACCTTGTCGTATCACAGATACCCCGAGCCTGAAACGCTCTGAAGGTTGGCCTCCTTGTGAAAGCTGTGCTTGAGGATCAAGATAGCTGCCATGCTAAACCCTACGCCCTAAGCCGGGAGGGCTTAGTACTCAAGCTTAGAGGTTCCGGGTACATGTCAACCCCAAACCCTGAAGCCGAAACCCGAAACCCTTAAGCTGACCGGTCCCGGGTACTTGCCCACCCCATGAGGTGGTCTTGAAGCTGACGTCAAGAGGGAGCAGCTCTCCGACTGCAACCTCGCAGACCGATGCTTCGACGATACTACTACTATACTGCTACCACTACTGCTACTACTACTGCTACTACTAGTACTACTACTACTACTACTACTCCTGCTGCTGCTACTACTACTACTACTACTACTACTGCTACTTGTCGATTCCCACACCCAAAGCTTTTCAACTCTGAAGTCCATGTGGAAACGCCGAGAGAATCAGGCCCCACTAAAACGTTTGTCCCCAAAAGGAACCGTAAACCCTAGCTTTACTTCTTCCGAGCCCCCACCCCCTCCACCCAGGTAGGAGGGAAAAAGTTACTTTAGTACCTAGCCCTTTAAAGGAACCCCCGAAGAAGGAACCCTAAACCCTAACTTTAGTTGCTCGGAGCCCCCCTGCCACCCCAGGCTTAAGCAACGCCGATTTGGAGGGTTTGCAGCTCCTGCGCGCGGCGAGCGCGGAGCTGAGCGACGGAGCGGAGGCCTGCGGGTTTGGGGTTTGGAGTGGGTTTTCGGGTTTTGGTTTAGGAATTTAGGGTTTAGGGGAGTGGGTTTTCAATTTTGGGATATCTTAGAGTTCGAGTTTAGGCTCAGGGATGTCTTACGGGGCGTACTAAGGGCTTTTCAATATTTCGGGGGTTTAGGGCTCGATGCCAATCTGCAGGGGTGTTCTGTCTCAAGATTAGAGCTTTTGTTGACAGAAACGCTGCCATAAGGGAGACGCTGGGGTCTCTACCTTTCCCCACCAGAACCTACTTTTTTGTAGGGTCCCTATAAATTCCATAATCGGATTTATAATCGGAACCTACAAAAAAGTAGGTTTTGGTAGGTTAAGGTAGGGCTTAGGAGTTTATGGCTTGGGGGTTGGGGTTTTAGGGTTTAGGGCATAGGGGTTTAGCGGGTTTAGGGTGTAGAAGTTTAGAGGTTTAGGGGTTTAGGGTTCATGAAACAATAGACCCGGTGAGCCTAAACAAACCCTGCAACCACAAACCTTTTAGGGCTTAGGCATTTGAGCCCGAAGCTCAAACTGACAAGCCATAAGCCCAAAACATAAACACCTGCTGCATGAAGCCCAGAGCCCGCTTTGTCTGAGAAATCGGCACTTTGAAGCCTTCCTGTGTGTGCTAAGGCTCTAGGGTTTAGGGTTTAGGGTTCTCTAGGGTACGGAAACGAAGATTCCATACGGTTTCTATAACGAAGATTAGTTCGCCAGAAGGGTTCCATGTGAGATGAGGGTTCCTCACCAGAAGCGTTTCATCTCGAGAACGTGAAAACACGGCTCCCAAACCGATACCAGAAAATGGCACTGCCAGTTTCGCATCATATCCAAACATCGCGTCCATAAACTCTACACCCCAAAGCCCTGCTGTACTTGAAACCCTGAAGACAACCCCAAAGACCCGCTACAGACACCCTCTAGTAGCTCTTGTAGACATCAGTATAAAGCCTTAAACCCTAAACCCTAAACCTTAACCCCTAATTAAACCCTAAACCCGACACTCAAGCGTGAAGGCTTCGGCCTTGAAAGCCACGAGGAATTTATCTGGACTTTCGGAGTGCGGTACTTTATAAGAAGGGTTTAGGGTTTAGGGTTTCCAAAACCCCTTAATGAAGGAATATACCTTAAATTGTAATAGGAACTCTAATATGATTTAAGTTATATTCCTTAATTCAGGGATATTGGAGTCTGTGGGGGGTATAGGGTTTCCAAACACAAGAGCTCAGCCCATACAAGATTGCTTTCCTTCCAATAGTGGCCAGGCGCCGGAAAAGGCGCCGGGAGTACAGCTCCTTTGGCCGGAGGTCGCGCAGCTTTGGCTGGGATGCTGGCGGCTCGCCTGAGCGTTTTGGGCATGGGCGTTGAACTCTGGTGCATGGGTACTTGCAAGCACGCAACTTGGGACTAAGCAGTGGCAACTATACTAACCATGCTCCCAGCCTAAGATCAGAGCTACCATGTACCCTGATAGATCAGCCTTACACCCTACCGAATTCCGGTTTCTCGGCAGAAGTAGTAGACGGCTGCTGGGCAACGAGGCAACCGCAGGCCCTATGAAGGTATAAAGTTCTGAAGCTCGAAGCCCTCGAACCTGTGAGCCCTAAAGGCTTAAATCGCAGAGAAAGCTGAATCCACGAATCATGGTTACCTTGCTTGTCCCACCTGCCTCACTTGCTCCCTCCGAGAACATAGTTACAGTTCGTGTTGCACCACTTGTAGATAAGGTGTTATGCAAAGAGAAAGACAAGAAGCACCAGACTCCCTGCATCACGGCACGTCACGTCTACAAACTAGGTGAGTTTCATGTCAGTTTGCACTGCTTTGCAACCTTATCAGATGCCTTCGTCTACTTAGAATGGAGGGCTTGAGCGTACGGTTTAAAGTTTCGGGTTCCCCACACCCTAAACACGGGCCTGTGAGGGTCGTTGCTGTTGTTGGAGGGGGTAGGGCTTCCCGAAACGGACAAGCCTCGATACCCAAGCCTCTGTGTGTAGCTCCTTCTTGCTTCATGCCTTGTCTGTTCTAGCCGTTCTAGCGGAGCATGGTGTGACCTTACCTCGCCCTCCGTTAGGAGCTTATCTACCTTCTCGAGAAGTAAGAAGCCAAGGCTGCCAGGAATGCCGAAGTACCTGTCACCAAGCGTCAGCACCTATCTGCACTGTGCCAAGGGGCTTCTGTTCCTTGGACGTGAAGACGTTAAGACACTACCCCGAGGTAGTATTGCTTCGGGGTTGTGGGTAGTACGGGCGGTGTAAGTAGGAGTTTAATGATAAGTACTTCAAGTGAGGCTAGAAGCTAGAAGTACTTAGGAGTAGTCGCAGCTAAGAGGAGCCTTGCTTATCACTGCCTGTAGTCGGCAAGCACGAGTTGTAGGGTTCAGGGTTCAGGGCTTTGTGCATTGCAGGCCCTGCTCAAGAAAGAGGTTCAGGGTTTGAAAGTGCCGAGAGCTTATTTTCAAAGGGATAGTCTTCATAGCCGGACCCATATACCCCAGATCAATTGATCCTCTTCGTCGAAACGACAGAATCCTCTCATGTGCTTGGTTTCATGTGAACTCCTTCCATAAATTTGTGCCTGGCATGCTTTGTCACTCACAACACATCAGGCATTCCTTGGGATGATGTATAACAGTCGAGCAATAAGACTGCAATGAGAATGGGAATCGCATTCATATTGATAATGGAATAATCATCGTCATCAGTCGCGTAATAGTCATATCACATTAGTCGTTGTCAGCGCACCAAGAGCAGCAGCAATAGGAGCATCAATGATCGTAGCAAGATGGAAGTTCAGGGCTTCAAGTGTACCGGGTTCGATTGGCTGTCCCACTTCGGGGTTTAGGGCCTTGGGTTTAGGAGGCTTTGGGCAGGATCTCGGCATGTATATAGTGTTTGTTGTCATTGTCGCCGCCACAGCTTTCCAGTCTTGGCCTTTGCAGTCGCCTCTGGCATTGCAGTTTGCTGGAGCAACAAGACCCGAGCCTGATGTGCTTGAACCTTGATCAGTAGCAGTAGTTCCTTCAACATGCTAAGCCTCACCTCATCCCTAAGCCCTGAAGTGCCAGTGCTTCCGTTTCTGACAGTTTTCCGCCGTAGAAGCCAAACTCGTGGCCATAGAACACGTAGAGCTTGACATGGGTGTTAGGCTGTGGAAACCACGCTTTGGCGACAAAGCACGTTCGTCCTTTGTAGATGTGCTTGCAGAGAGGAGTTGAACGCCTCGCCTTCTTGAAAGACTTTAAATGCCACAAAGCAGGAATCCCGATTATGATTCTGGTAAGCAATACTAGATGCTGAGGACGAATGCCTGAGTTGACATGTAGGTAACCACAACGAGATTTGGGCTTAGGGTTTGGGATCGTTGCCCCGCATACAACCCTACCAAGTTACCCTCCCGCCCCAGCGCCTTTGATATAACCTTCGTCTGACTGTTTAGACTGCAAGAGCGAAGCAATGCCAACCTACTAAGCATCGGGTAAAAAATTGAGCCCTGTCCACCGAAAACCACTGCATCAAAGCCCACAACCCTTAGCCCCAAGCCCTTGTTGTCTGAACCGTTTTCTCTGAACCCTAAACCCTAAACCCTTAACCGGACCCAAAGCCTTAAAACCAACCCCGAACCCTAGCTATCACCGAGGTCTCGTATGACGTGGGGAGCTGGACAGGACAACGGTACTGCCGCTCGTCATTGTTGGGGCGCCTGAAGAACTAGAATCGGCGTCCTTAAATGGGTTTCGTGTGCAGGGGTCCAAAAGGGGGTTTATAGGTCTTATGTGGGTTACTATCTGGGTTTAGTATACGGTTGTTCTTTTGGGGCTCCTTGAAGGGATGGTTCCATAAGGGTTTTAAAAGGCATCCGACAGGGATGCGAAACCGGTTTTATGGGCCCAAACCCGACATAACCCAATGAAGCAGCTGCATTGGGTTTTGTTTGTGAAGTTTCAGGTTTAGTGTGGGTCAGAATTGCATGCCGGAATCGTCTTAGTAATTTCAATATTATAAACCTAGAGCCTAAACACTATCAGAACCCGCAAGTCTCCGATGCTTTCCAAGGCTATGCCCACCACCTCCGTCAGCACCGCCCAGGGTGCCGCCGTGGACGAGGAGGTGGCACTGAAACCCCACGTCCACTGGAGAATTCGCTCTTGAAACAACCTATATGGGAGTGCCCGGAAATAGGGGACCCTAATATAGTACCCTAAATAGTAGGATCCTTATTATAAGGACCCCAACATAAGGTACCCCTAATTTTCGGAAACTCCCGTATGTTGAGTCATAAGGCCCTGAAGTCGAAACCCTGCGACCGGAAATAATCACCAAAAACCTACACCCCAAACCTCACAAAACCCTTATCAAGCCTTACGAAAGGGCTACCGAATGGTTTGGGGCTCAAGGGTTTAAGGTTGAAGTGGTCCCAAGAGAGTGCAGCTTTGCATCCCGAGTATATACACCGAAACCTTCAAGTGAAAGCGTTATGCCATGCAAGTCAAATCCTTATGACCCTGAGAGTCGTAAGACGGTTCGGCTCAGGTTTGGTGTTCAGGGCCTGGGAAAGCCTGTTGCAACAAAGGTTTGATTTAATTAGGGCCTAGGGTCGACCTCCAAGACTAAGCATCCATCTATCTACGCCTATGGGCCCAAATTACCTGCTGCACAGGGCTGTTGGGTCTTTCTGGGTAGCTTTCAAACAAAGAATGAAGTTTGCACATTGCCGTCGAACTCTTCAACGTCCCAAATATTAAAAGAAGCCTGAATAATCAGTTAATTCCGGTGGGTTCCCCGAAAAAGCACTCTTCTAGTTAGTCACTGAGCCCTCTTTACTATATCCGAAACCCTAGTTCAGCAATGCTGCAGGAGGCAAAAAACAGCGGCACAACCCTAAATCCCAAATCAAAAACTGTCCGACAGGAGCAGCAAAAGCCCGGCAAGGTGGCGGCTGAGCTGCTGCAGGCATTGAAGTGATGTCCTCAGATAGATGGCTCAGCAAGGGCTTCTTTGACATTCTCGGACCTTCCACGGCCAGGGATGTTTGAAGCGGGGTGCTACAATAATCATGAGAAGAAGAAGACCAATAATGCTAATCCTACGAAATTTTGTAGTAACAATCATAAGCATGATAATGATACTGCTACTTCAGGCCCATGTATCGAGCACTCCTGATATAGACCAACCTAAACCCTACGACCGTAAACCCGAAGACCCTACACTGCACCCCAAGCTGTAGGACCCACCTTGAAAGAGTAGACCCCGAGACTCCATCCAGAATCCCATGGTTCGGGGCTCGGGGTTTAGGGGTCTAGATATCGGCTTAATCACAAAAACTGTATTTGAAACTTCCTGGGATTCTCCACAAGACTCCGCCCCAACAGGGTGTCGGGATGCAGCCCAGTGGCTTTCATCACACAAACAGCTCTTCCGCATTACGGATTTCATGAGCGAGTCTAGCCTCGACGCCTTTAAAATTGTTAGAAACCTGGGACAACTGATGATACTTCAGATCTGAGCGGCGTGGCAACCGTGTCAAGTTCAATTCGAGGCATTTTTTTCGATGGGCATGAATGGAGCCAGGGATGGCAATCAAACAGAAGTTGTGAGACCTGAGACCGGGGCGGGTGGGATGCCAACTGAAATTATTGCAAGGTCTTGCAAGCAAGAGTACTGTGGAGTGACTGTCAGACATTGTTACTGTCTCACAAGGGCATCGGACTTGCGCGTGAGCACCATCCTGACATCAGCACACGCGCAAGTCGAATGCTTGACTGCTTGAAGCCTCCCAACGCCCCAACGCTGCACTCGGCTGTCGGCCCGGCATCGGCAAGCGACCGTCAATCGGCGGCGACGGACGTCCTCCGAGCTGAAGAAGCAGTCGATCAGCTTTGGAGGCCTAGGCCCTACCTGGACCCTAAGAAACCTGCCTTTTTAGGGCTCCTTATGATTTCCTTATATAAGTCCTTAAAAAGGTAGGTTATTCCGGGTTAAGGTAGGTCTTGAGTCAAACCCGGGATCCCAATCCATGAACTCCTGAAGCCTCCGGCCCGAGAAACCTTGAACTGACTCCCAGAATTAGGGTTTAGGGTAGTAGCCGTTGAAGTCCCTTTGCTATAGTATGCAGCTATACCATAGTATACTAACACAGCCCTTATTCAAGCAGCCTCTACAGCCATGCTCCCTTATGGGCCCTGCAAGTGTGAAGCTATACTATGACTATAATATACCACCACATCACCTACTCGAGTCTCCATGTTACCGAAGCTCGTCGGGCCAGATAGTATACCAACAGAATTGTTATTCAAGCATCTGTAGTCTATGGCCATGATCCTTATGTGAAAGCTACCCTATAACCATATACTCTCCATGTATCCCGAGGCTCATCGGACCAGACAAAGGCGCCTTAGCCAGTGCTCAGCTGCTGGCTCTTCGATTGACCGCCGAGGGCAAGGCTCGCGCCGACCTTGAGCTGCCGGGTCTGATTTCTGAACGGTTTTCAGGGCTTTCAGAGGGTTTCGTAAGGTAAGATCTTGATATCAAGGTGGGTTAGGCTTTATATTTTTTTAAGGCATTAGGATGTGGCGAGTGGGTTTAGCTTCCAGGTTTTGGGTTTTGGGGCTCCTGGGTTTCAGCAGCAGAGAGGGTTTGGGTGGGGGTATTCTGGAGTTTGGGGCTTCGGGCTTTGGGGTTTGAAGGTACCCTAAACTCTAAGTGTGGCATTCAGCAGAGAGGCTTTAGGGGCTTCAGCTTTCGGCCCCCGAACCTGAACTCACTGCTTCGGAAAAAAGCTCATGAGGATTTGAGGTTTAGAGGGCAGAGCTTGAAGTTCACATCGAAAGCTTCACGATATTCGGGCGGTTCGAGACCAAGGATGTGATTTCATGGAGAGGTGGGAGTTGCCAAGAGTCAGGAACCGCAAACTAGAGTTCTATATCGTATGCCTTTTCGCTATAAACTATAAAGATCTCCGGGTACCAGATTCTATGTGATGTGCTACTGTAGCTGAAAAATCTCGTCACTGCTGCTCGAAGAGGCAACTTTCGTTCCAAAGCCATTTCAATGTCCATCAGCTTAGACTCGAGAGTGGAGACACACATCCAATCGGTTCAGCCCCTGCGCAGGTGGGCCTAAGCCCAGCGAATGTCATTGCTCTGAACCTGTTCCTCTCAGATACCAGCTTCCACAGCAACTTGTTGCCGGTTTAGGGGTTTTGGGTTTAGGGTGTAGCATTTAGGGTTTCCAGTTCAGAAGTCATTGCTTCACCCTAAACCCTAAACACTGGCAAGCCCGACGGAAAAGAGCTTTCCAAAACTAAACCTAACAAGTTTAGAAGACTTGGGCCCTGGGTGTTTAGAGTTTAGGGTTCTGGGACTATTATTCGGGCTTTGGGAACCTTGTGCTGTTCCATGTTGTTCAGGCTTTTCCATACTTGGAGGTTCAGGGGACTTAGTAAGTAGGGTTATAAGTAAGCTAACTAAGCTATATCTGTTAAAACCCAAATTAAGGTACCCATGTAGTCCCTCTTACAAAGTCTCCTGATCCGCCAAGTAGAAGCCATGGCAACTCCGAGGCTGCCGCAGAGCTGCCAAGTCACAATAGAATCCCTTGGTCTTGCCCGTATCTGTATTTTGAGGGGGGTTTCACCAACGAAAAATGTACGCTAACCAGGGAAGAACCTAGCATCCTGTCAAAGATTGCGGCACGCCCTCTTCACGGAACTGAGGTGAGGTCAACACGGCCATGGTGTCGCAGTTTTCGCAGCAGCCTCTACCAGCGGTGCGCGAGCGTGCTGCCGATATTTACGCGGCCCACGCAACCCGACTCATTTTTTGGAGCTCGGGTGTGTTCAGGTCGTAGGTGTGGGGTGGATCGGATGGTGAGCAGTGCGAGAAAGAGGGTCCCAAATCCAACCCACGAAGTTTCAGGGTTTTGACTCCGTCAACTCCCGGCTGAACCCTCAGCCCCGACCAGTCAAAGCACTTCGAACCCGAGACCTCGTCTGGCTTGTCGGAGTTGCGACAGCGTAAACCTTAAACCTTGCACTTTAACGTTCATGGGCTTGGAAGGGCTCGTCCTTGTTTGGCCTCTGGGCCCAGTAGGGTACGAGGTATGGTTTCGGCATTTGCGGGGTTTCGGCGGCGGGGAATACCTACGCCAGAGTACGCGAGGGGGATAGGCTTTTGGGCTATTCCGAGCCTTAGTGCCTTGAGTTATACCCCGAACTACCTTCCCAACTCTCCGCCGACATGGGCTCAGTTTCCACAGGAGACGTCTGCAAGTCGCTCAGTTGTGAGTGCTGAACCCAACAAAAAAGACACAGCCAGCGGAGGCCCAGCTTTCTGCTGCCATCCAAGCGCTACCTGCACGGAAGGCGCGTTCGAAGGGTTCCGGTTTGTTGTAAGCCGAACAATTTAAATGGGCTTAGGGTTCATTGAAAACTTTCATTAAGCAGGCGCATATGTCGAGGAGGCTAAGAATGAGCTCCAGGCAGGTCTTATTCAAGGCTGTTGGAAAGGTCAGCCCCCTTTACAGCAACAGTCCTGATCTACTTTCAACCGTCCTTGTAAGGGGATTTACCAAACCCAAACCCGCAATTTCAACACTACCTTTAACGGACCCTGCAACCTCTATAAATCTGTACAAAAAGCGAAGCGACTCCAAACGTAGTTGATTTGACTATAGGGTAGAGGGGGGCAAAGGTCTAGTTTCAGCCTTTATTTACTCAGTCCTAATGTTAGGATTTCTGTTGGAAGGGCTGCAAGAAGCAGATGCCTCATCATTTGTCAGAACCCTCCACTGATAGGTCGTTTGCTTCCGATCCATCCGCTTCGCGGGCGGCATGCGCGACTTCCTGCGCGGCCACAGACTCGGCATGGACTGTGACCCGGCAACACTAGCAGTTAAAAGAATGATCGTGTTTGATAGCTCTCGAGCGTGTAACCTTCAGGGCTTAGAACCCTACAAGACCCTGCACCCAGACTTCAAATTGAAACCTCTAAACCGCTGAATGCCGCTACACGCCCTACACAGCTCTGGGCAATAAGCCACTACTGCACATCCCCAAACCCTACATGCCCGATTTGAATTAGATGAGGCTCCAGGGTCGGTTCAGCATGCGGAGTTCAAATCAGATGCGGAGCACTCTAACCTCGAGTCCGTTTTACGATCTGGTTTAGGGCTTCGGCTGGAGGATTCTGGGTTCCCGGATGCAAAAAGGGTAAAGGGCCCCGCAACACTATGTCACTCTGCTCAGGGCCCAAAAAGGGACCCTCAGTTCGAGAACCCGGGTGGATGCTGCAGGGCCGAAAGTGTAGCATCAGCTTTCGCGCTGGCCGCAGTCGTGATCTGAGGCTATCGGCCGGGTAGCATCGTGATGTGGAGGCAGCGGGTTTTCCACGACGTCTCGAACCGCCCCCCAACTGAAGCCCAAAATCATAACCCGAAACTGGTCTGATGTTTGTTGCTTGGCTTACATTTTCTGTCCCCAAAGATGCCCCCAGACCCAAGACGAGCACCTTTGCCTTTGCACTGCTGACGGGTTCGCGGTGTGAAGTGGTCTAGTCTTTTCAATCTGATTTCGGATATTTGGCATAGCGAATCAGGGTTTGAAGGCATGGGAGCTTCCGACGTGTTTTATTCTAAACTACGGTTCCACTTGACGGTGCTCCAAATTCGGGAAAGGCAGCCACCCTAAACCCCCAAACCCAGGATCATCCCCCGACCGATTTGATGTTGGCCAGCACGAGGTTCTGTCTCGCGAACGTTAAAGCATGGTGGGTCTAAGGGGGCGTGTGGTTAAAGACGGGTTTAGGGTGAATGGGGCACAGGATTGCGAAAGCGCCAAGAGTTGTAGACGTCGGGGTCACGGTCGAACAGAGTGCAAAACTGCAATCGCTCAGAGCTTTGCAGAGGTGGATTAGCACTTTAAGGGTTTAGGGTTTAGGGTTAAGCTGCTCTTGTATGTTCTTCTTAAACATTGTAGCAGCGCGCAACCCCCTGCCATTCAAAATGCAACTACCGCCAAATACATGAGAATACATAACTGAAGCAATAATTAAGAAGAAAAATGGCATGTCAACAAAATTGAGCAGCAGCAACAACTGCAAACACAGTAATATTCAGTATCGCAAGAAAAACCATCAAAAGCAACAAGAGCAACAAGCATCGGGAATCGGAATACACACGCTCTGTCTCTCTCTGTCTCTCCTTCTCTCTCGCGCGCTCCTGTGAAACGTGAAACAAAACCCATTCTGTCAACAACGGTCTTGCGATGCCGGAAGCAGACTCCTCCTCGCAGGCACGCCGCCTCCTGCACACAGGACCGCGGAGTTAAGGGGTCGAGATGTCGGCATTTGGGGCAGACGTGGCGAGCTTCAGAACACAAAACCGAAGCCTCTGTGGAAAATGGCGGGTTGCAAGCCTTTTGCGAAAGTCTGAAGCGAAAGCTGCTGATTGCGTTGACGATTGGCCTCCGGGCCTCTAGTACTCAATCGGCTCAGCTGGAAGGGACCATAGATTTCCATGATCCGAGAGCCCTGGTGACCCCGCATTGAGGCCCAATTAGTAACCTTGAACCTTTCATTTCGGGGGGTTTCATATATATCTTACAAAACCCTCAAATACTTTTCCTGATTCACCATGTTGGACCAGGTTATTGAGCAACTAGGCATAAAACAAAACAATTGCAGATTGGAGGGGCGAAGCAAGGGTTCAATACAGATGTCGTGCGCTTCCTCCCCTGGACCCCCGCATGCGCTCGGGTACACCTTACGGCTCCAGGAGGGTTTAGAAGGCTTAGGGTTCGGCGGTTGGGGTGGGGTCCGGGGCCGGGGAGTTCGGGGTTTTGGAAAGGGCTTGAACATCCCATACAAATTGCCTTGCACATACAACGTGGAAAGTTAGGCCGGTGGCAGACAACATCCTAAACCTAAAGGGTCGGGACACAGGAGGCGGAAACGTTCCGGTCCCAACTCCAAAATCCATCGCCCCAGAACTCTACGCCGGCTGGGTGAAGGAAATCCACAAAACCTCTCAGCAGGATCCAGCGCTGGCGGAAGAACTCGCTCTCCATGGCGAGCCGGCGTCTGCCTCCGGAGTGGTCTTCAAGATACGCACCTTGCAATGATAGCTGAGAGTTGAAGCTCTCACGGTCTACATGGCGATCTTGTCACTTTCGGGGTGTATCCTAGTCTATACACACAAGATCACACAAGGACTCTAGGGGGGACAGTCTTGACAGATTGCTACTAACACGAAATTCTCGGAACCCTATATCAGGCCGTGCAGCAAGTGCGCGGCCAGTCGCTGAGTTCTCTGCCACCCCGGAGCATCAGGAGGCCAGCTTCAGAATTGAGCATTCTTAATTTGCGGATTAGGTCTGCGGCTTTAGGGCCTAGGCTTTCAGGGTTAAGGAAACTGGCGGACGTATATGTTCGAGGTTCTAGGCTCTCGCATTTCAGGGTTTTGGGGGCGAGGATGTCGGATTTAATGGCGATGCCTTTTCGGCTCACCATCAGCCCAGCCATGAAAAACAGGGGCCTCGATAATTACCACTCGTATCCCTTAGGGCTGCTAAAACGAATCATATTATCACTGTTATTAAATACGCCGAAACCCTCTTCTAATTATTGAGGCCCCCGGGTTGTCCACACTTATGGCGACTTAAACTGAAGAGAATTCCTGATTCCAGGGCCGGAAGGGAAAGCCACTCTGGACTATTTCTTGTTGGGGTTTCGAGGTTTAGGGGGTAGAGTTTAGGTTTTGGGGGTAATGGGTTAGGCTTTCTGAGTTAGGTTGCTCGCCTTATTGTACTAGTCGGGAACAATGAGTGTACATCTTTAGGGCGGGGTCGAGTTCTTGATTTGCGACACCGGACACACCAGGCAGCCGCATGAATGGCAAACGTCACTCCAAAACGCCTCAAAGCCTACACCTCCTCCAACTCTAAGCACTCTAAACACCGCATGCAGGTGCTGTTTGCACCGGGTACCATTTTCCGGGTGGTGGGCTTCTACCCATGCAACCAGCAAAGTTTGAGGCACCAGGGAGTCTGTGGTTTAGGGCGGGAAGGGCTCGGTTAGGGTTGCACAAGTCTTTGGGTTTAGGGGGCTACAGGCTTTGCAATTCTGGCTTAGGATTGACGAATCGTTTCTGGACGCTAGTCCAATTCCGGGCTTGCCTGCACGCAACTCCGAAACTGAAATTTCGATGCTTGGAACCCGAATGCGGACCCCTGGTTTAGAACTCCCTGACAAGGGATGGTGATGAAGATTTTACTGGTAAGGTCCCGACGCCTGACACTCTACTGCCATGGATGTCATGCTTACTGCTATTTGTTCCTGGCCACATTGCTGCACTTAACATGAAATGAACGATGTAGAACCCCTGTAATGTCTCCGTTCTTCAGTCATCAGTCAAGCTCTACATCCTGAACCTCTCAAGAAAATCGAAAAACTAAAGCCTTGTCATGGTGATGGTTTTGGGGACGGTTTGGGGCGTGGAGCTTCCTGGGTTTCTGTTGGGAGTGCGCATCTAAGACTGATAGCTAGGCCTTCAGGCTACCATAGGGCCTTATATAATAATTGGAACAGGGTTTGGGCTGGGGTATGTCAGGTTTTGCTATACTTCAATGAGAACCCTTATTTAGGAGTGGAGGAAAGGAACAGTGTTGGTAATTGTTCAGGCTTCTACACTAGTCTATGCTCGAGGTTGAGGTTCAACATTTGTAGTCTTTCGGGACTGGGCGTGAAGGCTTCAGTATTGAGAGCCTGGATCAGTGTTTTGGTTAGGACATGACCTGTGGAAATCATGATGATGGGCAGGCCTCTATTTTGTCATTTTGTTTCCCGGTGCCGGTGAGGACAGATTTCCGAACTTACTGCCAAGGCGTGCCCGTGTTTTGCAGCCGCTCAGCTCTTCAGTCATTCGATGGCGGCTGTTCTCCGTTTGGGGCCGCAGATCTCGCCAGTCAGGCACTTCGCTGCAGCATGCTCGCCTCTGCTTCTTGAACGCCACTTTCCGGATCAGCTTACCATGGCGAGGACAGCGCCTCCGCAAGAGTATTTGGGACGGCTAGCCGACCTTGTGTCCGAAGCAAAGAATGCACGCGCGAAAGCATGTCCGGATGCAGCTGTAAGAGGTCTGCCTAGGAGGGCAAACCAGTGGGGCGAACTGCCATGCACTCGTTGCGGAGAATATCTGAGCCCAAACCTTTTTGCGACACGAAGCAGTCGCTGCAAAAACTGCTTGGCATCTAAAGTTCGCGAATATCATCGGACCTTGCGGGGAAATGCGAACCTTCTGGTAAACTCAGCACGGCAGAGATCGAGACGGAAAGGTTGGTCTTGCGAGTCGTGCAACATACGGATGGAACATGTGTTGGAAATGCTGTTGCAGCAGGAGGGGCGATGTGCCTATTCTGGAGTGCCAATGGAGATTCTGCGTCCCAACTCAAACTGGCGGATGTCCCTGGAACGGCTGGACAATTCCACGGCATATTGCCAACGGAACTGTGTTCTGGTGGCCGCTGAGTTCAACTCGCCAGATTTCACCAGGAGGCCTGGTGTGAAGCTCGAATACGTGCGGGGATCGTCACAGTGGTCTGCCGAAAAAGTCGCATTTCTACGCCAAGCGACTCGATCGATTGTGCATGTGGAGACGCTTAAGCGAGATGTTGCGACGGCTCACCAGAAACGCTTACAAAGTGCATCAAATCCGCAGTATTACTGGACATTGCGAGGAAAGTCAAAAGGGCTTGCAAACAGTGCGAGGAGGCGATCGAAATTGCGGGGGCAAGGGTGCGAAATCGATTATGCTGACATTCTGCAAATGCTCTTGGAGCAGCACGGACGATGCTTTTATTCTGGAGTACCGCTGCAGTACCACTACCCTCACACAGATTGGATGATGTCCTTGGAGCGCTTGGACAACAACTTGGGCTATGTGGCAGGGAACTGCGTCTTAATCGCCAGCGAGTTCAACACTACAGACCACAGTCGGCATGCAGTGGGAGAAGTCCGTGGGTCATCCCAGTGGTCACTGGCGAAAGTAATGCATGTTTGGGGCAGAGCTGGCTTTCTTTGACGTGAAACTTCTGCCAGAAACAACTGCTGCATGGCATGGCCAGGCATGTTTGAGACGAAGGTGCATTACTACAACTGGAAACATGTTATCTGACAAAATGTTTTGCACTTCTGCCTGGCTGGAGATTATAGTCATGGCGTGAGTGGCGTGTGCGAAAAGGTGGTCTGAGGCATTATGAGAGAAGCCACTGGTGAACTTCTCACCACATGGTTTCGGTTCAGTGCAGTGTATGACACCTTGACACCTGGTTTGTTGCTGTTGTTTAGATGGGACCAGTTTTTCTTGGCGCTTTGCACCCTGCTCTCTGCTAGGCCAAGCTCGAAACCCAAACACTTGGGTGATTTGTTGATGCTTTGACCCAACAAGGCTATATCCGGATCGCAAGAAACTCGAAGGCTGGCAACATGAAGACGAGGATGAGGATGATGGCGAGGAGGGAGGATGATGGTGATGATGATGATGGCGACAGTTGTGAGGCTGCGGCTTACAAACGCCAACTGATACAACATTCATAACATGTGCAGCTTCCAACGAATCTGATCTGAAAAGCACACATGCTGGAACCCTTGACGGTGCCCAGAGTACACATGCTCGAACCTGGCATCCATCGTCTAGTCGATCGGAAGCTTGTCCCTGTTCTTAATTGCTACTTGGGGTGTGGGCAATGAGCCATGGCTTTCTGCACTTCTGCACTCTGCCATCTCCGACGGTTTGCGTTAGGCGTGTTTTTCTTCTCGCACATGCCAATAGCTAGAAACCTTCAACTTGCAGGCAGACGCCCACTCAATCCCCAGACTGTATTCTCTCCGGCCTTCAGCGGCACAAGCTAAAAGCACAGAGAAAGGGTATTCTTTGAGGTTGGATGTTGGGTTTCAGGGATTTGGATTCCAATCGAATCCTACATTGTCCCAAGTTAAAACCCAAGTTAGCTTCGGAAGGCGCGTATGCCAGTAAAGCCTGCAAACAACATCTCCCAAAGGAAGAAAAGCCAACGCGGAGAAATACATGAAGATCAGTTATGTGTATTACAGTATATATAAACACAGACACACACACACACACACACCCCAGACAATACTCCGTTCTCTGTGCGGCTTCTATGTACTCATGCAGATGAAACGGTACATAATCAAAATGTAGGGGTGCTTCTCTATCGTAACGAATACCCTCGTGCACAACATCTCAGTGTCACCCCCACGCCTCGCATTCATGACCGAACCCTTACAAAACCCTTAATTATAGAACGTAATAAGATCTGTATAGAACCCGTCCAAGAAGCCCACATAGAACCCTTCTTAAGATGGCAGGAAAGGCACGGCCTCGGACGCCGGCGCCTGGTCGGCGGAGCTCGGCTCGGCGGCCGCCTGCGCCGCGCAGCGCAGCGAAGCCTTGGCCTGGGAGGAGGCGGCTTCGGGGGCTCCTCTAAGGGTAAACTTAAGGGTTCCATGATAGGGCTGATAGGGCTTCTGCAAGGGATCCATTGTAGGGTTCCTTTCAGGGCTCCCCGATAGGGTTCCTTTAGGGGTTCCAGGATAGGGTTCCTTAATTACAGGGGTTCCTTTGAAAGGTTGCCTCCAAAAGGGTTCCTTTAAGGGATGCTAGGAGTATAAGGGGTTCAGGGTTGAGAGTTTAATTTACGAATATATGGCTTTCCATTTTAGGAAACAGTACCTGTGACTACTGAACCCTAACTCATGACCGTACACCCTGGACCCTGAAGGATCGCTTAGAGTTTAGTTTGAAAGAGTTCATGAGAACTTTGGTAAGCACGTTCAGGTTTTGGGGTCGAAGGACCTTCTTGGGACTCGCACTATGCACAATGGTTGTATCCAACTGCAGATGGCCGGGCACTAGATCATAAGTTGCATATGTTCCAGTTTTCTTCTGTTCATCATGTGTGTGGGCATGCTGCTGTAACTCTCGCTGTGACAGTCAACGGGCTTAGGCTTGTGCAACCCGCGCCTCAAGCGCCTGTCTAAGATGTCGGCAGTTATCAGTATCAGTGGGCTGTGGGTCTCAGAGACCAAGCCGCCACGTACTCATAAACTAGTACTTGGATCTCTCCTTCGCAGGAGTTTTTAGTCGCTGGCTTTTCTTGGCTCCTAGACTGCCCAGCCTTTCCCAGTGCCGGCAGTCTTCTGACATGAGGCAATAAACCCTAAATTCCAAACCGTAGCTAACAGCTCGGCAGATGCACAGACCATTAGATCCGAAGCTGCAATACCCGCTGGACCACATGAGCCCTTGTAGCTTATAAAAGGGGCTTAACAATGAGAACAGGGCCTTGGGGCATTTGTTGTGTATCTATTTGTCGGGACGAAATGAGGATACTATCGTATATTGTCATCACATCGATCCTCAAACTCGGAAGGCCGTTTTACTGGTGCACTCCGAAAACTTCAGACAGCACAGTCCGCACAAACAAACACCCCAAACCCAAAATCCTAAACCCCAAACCCTGCCATGCGGGCTCGTCTCAGCTAGCTGGGAGGCAAAGACCCTAAATCCTAAAGCCGAGCCGGACGACTGCGTATCCCAAACCTCAACATGGAAGGCCCTACATAGTGTAGGAGTCGACGCTGTCGAACCCAAGCTATGGCTGGCTAACTTCCCTTGCAGATCAAACCAGGGATCCTACAGTACGAGGTCCCTTATAGAATACCATGGTTCGACTGAACAGCTGCCATGGCAATGAGTTCAATCCACTCTTCCGGAGCGACATGGGCTCGGAGTCGGAGGCGAACTGCGCGGCTTCGGGCTTTTATTCTGCTCCGGCGCTCCCGATTTAGCTTGGGGCTGAGGGATTTAGGATAGACTCCCCCGGTAAAGGGCGGGGGGGGGGTGCTTTTGACCAAGATGACGGTGCCGACGAAAGACAGGACTCAGGATAAGATCACGACGAGGACGTGTCCCCTAGGCATGATGGTTTAGATTATGACACGATCGTGAGAATGCCGGTGATGATAAAGATGCGACCCGGGGTGAGAGGGGTTGGTATGATACTCATGGTAGCGATGATGATTTGGTGATCACCTTAATGTTGGTTCAGGGAATCGTATTTGCAGTATTCGTCGTGGTAGTAGTAGGAGGAGGAGGAGTGGGAGTGCGAGCAGGAGTGCCAGTGGGCCTCGCGGGAAGAGGAGGAGGAAACGAGCTATGTTACCCAGTTGTTCAGGACCACCTCTTGCATTACTTCCCATGTTGTCATTCCTGAAACTGGCTTTTTGCCATTGCGGTTATAGTACCGACGCTCTCGGAATTGAACTGATGCAACTTCTACATAACCCTTATTGTTTTTTGTGTGACATACCGCCGTTGTCGAGTCAACTTTGGCCATGCTACCTTGTCGCTCCTCATTGTCAGACTTACCCTGAATCTCATCACGGGCAGTTACGGCGATGCATCATTGCCGTCACACGCACCATCGGGTAGTCTTGGCCTTTGAGCGAAGTTTCACGCCAAGCAGGTCTTAAACCTTGTCTTGCTTTAACTTCACAGTGCTAACCTCATCCTTGGCCCGGTGTTGAAGGGAGGTGGAGGTTCCTATTCTGTCTATATGGTTTAGAGCTCGGCGTAGTGAGCATACAGACCTGCACTTTCGCAGGTGGGTCTAAGCGTGTGCACCATCTCCTGTTTAAAGAAGGCCCGTGAGCCTGTACCATACGTCGAATCCTAAATCCTACAGCCCACAAACTACCCAACCCAAATCCCCAAACCCTATAAACCCTAAACCCGCAACCTCAGGGCAGCGACGAGAGCGAGGATGACGGTGGAGAGGAAGGCGAGGATGAAGAGCCTGATCCCGCCTCTGGGCTGAACTGATACTGAGGACACCTTGCTTCGGGCTCCATTATATTCGTGATTCTACTGTGCAAGGGGTGCATCATGGGTCCCTTACCTTCTGGACCAATTGAAGAGACGACTTTCGGTCTGCAGGTTTAGGGTTTGGTTTTCAGGTGTATAAGTACAGGGGATTTGGGTTCTGAGTGAGACGAAGAAGCCGGTGTGGCTGCAGGTTACAACCCAGCAGGATATAAATGACATCGGCCAGACTCGTGGAAAGAAATGTCGTCGTGAATGAGACATCGGCAAAGATGTGAGGCCTCTAAGTTGTAGAGGTTTCAATAATTTGCATGCCCCGATATCCCTATATAGTTTACATAGTTTTACCATAATATCCCTCCCCAAACTCTAAGGAACTCATTTAGGTCCCTAAAATTGTGTATCATTTCGCCTTCCAGCCCGCCTCGTCCCGAAATGCTTACCCCAAACCCATTCCTTCAGACTGAAAGAGATGTCAAGGGAGCTCTGAACCCCCGCGTGTCAAGGCGCCCAAATACCTAGCAATAACGGTACTATTCATCAGATCCCCCTAGTATGTTGACAGTACGTAGCCATCAAAGCCCTTGTCTGATTAATACTGTACGCGGATATATATATATATATATACATACATACATACATACATACAAGCATACATACATACAGACAGACAGACAGACATACATACAGACATACATACATACATACATAAGCGCGCACCCATATGTGAAGAGGAGGATCCCAGGACGACCCCCTAGTATGCATATATACACATACATATATTGTTTTAGACGATCCCAGGACGACCCCGTAGTATGCTTATATACATATACATATATTGTTTCAGAAGATCCCAGGACGACCCCGAGCCTCTCGAAGACCTGGATGGAGCTTTCGCCGACGCGAGAGACTGCTGGAAGATCGATGCGGAGACTCTGAAAGGCTCGCTTCTCAGGGTTTGGGTCTTAAGGTGTAGGGTTTTGAGTTAGGGTTCAGGGTTTCGAACTACGGGTTTAGAATTTGAGTTAGGGGGTTTAGGGGTTTGAGTTGGGGGTTTAGAGTTTAGAGTTAGGGGTTTAGGTCTTAAGGTTTAAAGTTTAGGGTTTGGAAGGGTTAGGGGTTTGGGGTTAAGGTTAAGGGTTTAGGATTTAGGGTTGGAGGTTTAGGGTTCAGGGATTGGGGTATATCAGGGTTTTGACTTATGGGTTTAGGGCTTAGGTCTTAGGTTTCAGCACTCAGTAGAAATAATCAAAACGCTAAGCTTTTTCGGCCTTCAGTACTTAACCCTAGACCTTAAGATACCCTTTGTACCACATTGTATTTCGAAGCCCTAAGTTCTAAGCCCTAAACCAGAGAGCGCTGTGGACTGCCTGCTTGCAGAGAGCGTGTACCAAACCTTACGTCAAGCTACCGTAACCTACTTTTTTCTTAGGTTCTCATTAGAATTTGTAGGGACCCTACAAAAAAGTAGGTTTGGCTAGTTCATCAAGGTAGCCCTCTGCTTTCCGCCGTCCCAGGCTTCTACCTCCACAGCCCCACCGGCCAGCTTTTCAGCTGGGACCAGGCGAAACTTGGCCTCAGAACTTGTAATGTACGCTTGCATGTTTAAGGATGACAGCAACAGTAAGAGTACCAGTCGTCGTCGTAGTAGTCGCAGTGGTCATAGTAGCAGTGGTTTTCAGAGTTTAAGGCCCTTAGCCTGTGGGTTTCCCCACTTGGAAAATTCGAGTTTGGGATTTGGCACACTCTTGGTCATATAGGGTCTTTGGTGCATTTGTTCGACCCGTTTTTGTAGCTCTGCTACATATTCCCAAGTACGTCCCCCACTGATGCCCCAATGCCGTAGAAACCGGTGTTTCCTTCTCAAACCTGCGCAGCACCCAGCAGTACCCTTATGCCTTGCGATGTGGGGACTTCCGTCGACAAGACTGAACCACAAGAAAAAGGATGCCCTTGTTATTACGGGGTCACTGGAGAACCTCGCTCCATGGAACAAGGAGGCTTCATAGCCTGCATACTGTTGTAGTCAGTGTATACCTCGCCAAGTAAAGCGAGAGTTTAGGGCGAAGGATGGCTTTGTGTTTTGTGGGCCCGGAACTGTGCAGTTAAAGCCTCGCTAACACTAAACCCCAAGGCAAGGCGTCCTCTACGAGTACCTCCGCGAATCGGGTGAGTGCAAACCCATCTGGGCTGCTGGTGCTCCACACATGAGTGCCGAAATTTGGACAGCACCTTTGTAGCAAATTAAACGGTATTTGGGTTTACTGATGAACCAGTGTATGTCTCAATGATTCTCCATTTATCCTCGCGACTTCATCCTTCTGTGTACCTGTTTATCTGTCGATCTGAATAAAAGCCCAACTTTGCATTTCAACTTAGTTCTACAGATCCAGCCAGCTGTCCGAGTTTGGCTGCCCATCGTCCGAGTTTGGCTGCCCATCCGTCAGTGTATGTGTATGTGTAAACAGTACCCTAAACCCCAATCCTCAAATGGTTTAGGGTTTGGGGTTGTATACATTGGCATACACCCGAAGCCCCCCAAAATGGCACAGCCGAGGTCCTCCCGCTTCCGCCGACAGATCCTGCCAGTCTACAGCCGCTTAGCTGGGTGCTCTTTGGGAACTAGGCTTTAGGGTTCGGGGATTCAGGGCTTGGTGCACTGCACTCCCTGCTCAAAAAGGAATTATTCTGTGGCGTAAACCAAGCGGGTTATTGACAGCTTAGTTTTTTGGTGGGGTGTGGGTCCAAACAAAGGTGCTTTCGCATCTTGAAACAAGACCAAGGCTTGGACGCAGTAAACCCGGACCCTCTCGACCCGAAGCTCGAACCGCTAAGCCACAAGGGCTTGCTGACGTCGTCGGAAGATTTAGTAATGGTATCGCCTTATAGTCACCATGTACTTAGGCTATGCTGAATTAGACCAGACTGACTAGACTATACTATAGCCCCAAAACCTGTAACACTTGAGGCAGCTGTGTCAGCGTTTAGACCCTATTGGATTTTCGTTTAGCTCTTGCATCTTGGCATTCGGCAACCCAGGAATGCCGCCACGGAGCAGTCCAGCAGCGTGCTGTGTATCCTTCACTTGTGCCTCGGCACAACTACCCTAAGGCCTAAATTCTTTTCCGTATAATGCTTATACACTCCCGAAACCCTGCTTTCCAAGATGCCTGAGAGGATGAACAAGTAGACTCCCCAACACCCTACCAAATCATAGTCTTATCCAGATTAATGCAAATAGCGATGCAAACGGAAGCATAAGTAACAATTGTATCCGCTTGTCGTCCTTATGTAGTAGACTACGACACGCCGAAGCCTGATTCCAATCCTTCAGGCGTCCTGTGCTAAACCCTTATAGAAGCCCCCGCAAGGAAACCCTAAAAAGCAACCTTATTAAGCAGGGAAAAACACCTTATTAAGCAACCTTATTCTGTTTTATTTCTTCAAGCGCCCCATACCAGTACCATGCACTTCCCTTCAACCCTAAACCTGAAACCCTAAACCCTGAGCGGCACTGATGCGGAAGATATCACTAGCAACCCGTCCACATATTTCAACGGGGCCAGGTGGTACGCAAAACATGGTAGTGTGGACACCAGCAGTGATAAGAGCGACAAGGGCGACTAGGGTAGGTTCATCAAGGTTTTTTTGATCATGTTACCTATGCTGCTCAAGCCCATGCCGTCCCGTCACAGTTGCTGCAAATCCGGCCAAGTGTACAGAAGGCCACCTTGACTGCTGTTGAAAGCCGACCGGGAGGTATGTTAGATACGGGAGTCCATTAACTGACTCATTGTTCTATGGTGTCATCAGTAAAAGTCGGCTGAAACTGTGGTCACTGAGCAATGCCAGTCCGGTTGGGGCCTCAGGGGTTTGTTTTCAGGGTTCAGATTGTTGATCGTACGGTGCAGTCGACAAAGGCCCCAACCATCGGCTCATCCTGGTAAGGAATTCTAGCTGTATCTGCAGTTCGAAAAGAGCCCATAAACAAAAAAAACTAAACCCTACAAAGCCTTATAGAGACCCCCTTTTTAAGGGACCCCTTTTGAAGGACCCTGAACCCTACCCTTACACCCTGAACCCGCTCTCCTTGCCTTTGGTACTTGGAGGCTCATGGGGCTTAGTAAGTAAGGTATAATTAGGATAACCCCACTTAGGGGAATTATAACCCCAATTATAGTCTATTTACTAAGTCCCATGATCCTCTAAGTACACCCTGAACCCGCTCTCCTTGCCTTTGGTAACCCTAAACCCTAAACCCTACTGAACCCGCTCTCCTTGCCTTTGGTAAGGTCCCGAGCCCGGGCGGCACAGAGGGCCGCCGCGGCCTCCGAGGACTTCTGCAAGCGGCTGAGGCTTGGCAACTGCGCCTTGGAGGCCGGGGCACTGCCTTTTTAGGGTTTAGGGGTTTAATAGGGTTTAGGGTTTAGAGAGAGAGGGGTTTAATAGGGTTTAATACGGTTTAATAGGGTTTAGGGTTTAGGGTTTGAGGGGTTTAATAGGGACTTTAGGGTTTCGGGTTCAGGGTTTAGGAAAGTGGCTTGTCCTCAAGCCAAGTAGCAAAAAAGAGTTTAGGAAAGTTTGGGGTTTTGGGTTTAGGGGGGAGGTGTTGAAGATTCTGGTTTTGTGTTTTTGAATCTGAAGGGTCGGGGCCTTTTTGGTTCTGTTTCAGGCATGTTTCTTAAACTTGAGGGTGTTTTTGGGGATTAAGGCTTGTGGTCCTGGAATCCAGTTCTCTACGTTTTTCGATGTTTTTCGGCTGGGGTGGATTCTCCAGGTTGAGGGTTATATAATAGCATCTCAGAACTTCAGGCCTGTGCATGTGTTTTGCTTCTGGTATCTGGCGATGGTGCTCTACAAAGCACTGTTGGGCTCTGTGCTCGAAATCCAGAACCCTGGAACAAGAAAGGCGAAACGTAACCGTAAAGCTTACAAATACCAAGAAGCCTCTTAGAACCGCAATGGTGCCCGAATAATGGGAGCTTGGAGGAATCCCTGAGGAACCCTTGAAGGGATTCTTCGGGAGGCTCTCTTGTCCTTGCCTCCGGCGGGCCAAGCCTACGTGCTCAAGACCTTTTGCGCCCCACGGAGACTTTGGCTTGTTCTTAACTTACGGGCTGGGGGTGTTCGGTAGGGGTTAGGGTTAACGGTGTAGGTTGAGGTCCGAATCGAGCTTGGTCGGACTTCACAGATTCTTTTGGGTTTAGACTAGATGAGTAACACTCCCCAAGTATGCCGGGGTTCTTATCATTTAGAGACTGTGCCTCAATTACGGGGCACGGGCTTTCCGGGTGAACTCTGATGCCCTGTAACCCTGAACGCTGAACCCAACAAACCCCTGATGCCCAACCCCTAGACCCGAAGCCCCCTAGTCCATCTTCAGAACTGCTTTCCCCTGATCAGCAAAATTGATTAAGCCTTGAAGAGTAAACAAAGCTTCCGGTGCCAAACTATGCCGAAGCCTCATGACTCAGGAACGATCCGGCCGGCGCATTGTGCCGGCAGGTGGAGGTCTTGCGCCGCCTTGGGAATCAGGCACCCTACGCTACGGCGCTGCTTGGACGATGTCGGGTGTCGTGCTTCGGGGGTACTCACAGAGCCCACGTGACAGGGGCCTAAGGATTTCCTTAATTTTGACCTTGTGAAGGCATTTGTAGTAATTTGTAGACTTCCAAGTCTGAGACAACTTGCATCTAAACAAGATCAAGAAGGCTCCGATCTGCCGTGGCGTGGGCAGTCCTTCGTTTCACTCTTCCCGGTTTTTCTGCTGTCGCATGCTTTGAGGAGCTTCCTACCAAAACCCTAAAACCTAAACTTAGACCTAAACCATAAACCCCGCTTTAGGGAGCTTCCTAATGTTTGAAGGCTCTTCTAAGCCCTAAACCGCAAAGCTTCTGCTTGACAAGAGCAGACGAAGGCTGGAGACGGCGACCATCCGTGTGCCCACCAGCGGTGCGATCCTCGGGCGCTGCGTTCCGGAGGTGGCCGCGCTTTGCTGGCACGAAACAGATCCGGTGGCGGCAGCACACTGCCGCATCTCTTGCAACCGAGCTTGATGGCTAGAACCGTAAACTTCCCTAAACCCTAAAGCTGAACCCTAACACCCTACACTTGGCCCTATAAAGGTCAGAAATGTTCTAGAGAGCTCTAGGTCTTTAGGTTTAGGGCTTTGAGGTATAGGGTTTAGGGTCGACATGGGATGCTAAACTGCCGAAGGTGACATATTGCTGCACTAGGATAGCCACCATGCTTCTAAGCTTGCTCAGGACTTACCGACAAACCACTTAATCAGATATCCTCCTAAACCATGAGAACCTACGCAAACGCGCACATCCTGAAAGCCTTCTTTACGGAACGCCCAAGACTTTTTGAAAACGATTTCTACAGGCATCAATGGCCAGTTCTCCGTGTGTGATCTCGGGGCAGAGGAGGAGGGGACACTTTTCGACGGCCGGCGCTTGGGCACGGCTTGGTGCCCACTGAAGGACCCGAGATCGAAAGATCGATCATAATATTGGGGCCATAGTGATGACCATAAGGCTCCTTTAAGCGATCTTAGAAATTCTCTTCGCTATAGTATTTGGGTTTTGGTGGGTCCAGAAAACACTGAAGAGCAACAAAAATAAAAAGAGGAGAGCTCCCACATCCTTGAAGCCTTGAAACAAACTAATACAGGGATCTGAATTATATATATATATATATATATCAGCATATCATCCCCTTACAGTCCTATGTGAGCGTTGTTCCTTTTGCTGAGTTCTTTTGACAAAACTTGGAGGGTGATTAGCGAAAACTGGGTCGCTTGAAAAAGTGCACACCCTTTCGATCGCGTGCAAGGGCGCGCAAGGGCGAGCGCAAGGTATGCGCAAGGCTTGTTGTTAAGATTGATTCAAGAGTGATACTCAGCAGCGTTGTACCCACTCCTTGAGCCTTGAAGCCGCAGTGTTTTACCCGCAGCCGAAGCACTCGAAGCCACCAAAGGTCAACAAACCACTGTAACAAACCCTAGTCTTCGGAAAACCTCGCGCGCGCAAACACCTGCAAGGAACGCGCAAGGGCGAAGCGCAAGGGATCCTAATTGGCATGCGTGGAACAAGGATATAGAACAACCCTCATGTGCATACCAAGGCGAATCAAACTGAGTCACACATCAACGCTCGAACGACTGGGTTTCGGGTTTAGGGCTGTTGGTGATAGATCGGAGGATACTGTATAGATTCCTCTGAGATAAGTCCAAGTAGAACAGTACCAAATTTTCTTATGATTTAAGCGCTCAGAAAGCGGCTTGTCTCCAAAACCCAGAACTCCACCCTGAAGCCTAGATCCCAAGACCCATAAACCCACACCCATAAACTCTAACCTCCAAGCCCTAACCCTTCAACCCCTAAACCCTGAACCCTTCAACTCAATCCTAACCCCCCAAACCCGTAAACTCCAAAATCTAACATCTGAGCCGCAACGGAAGGACGGGACAAACCTCGACCTGGGTCCCATCCGCGTCCGCGTGGAGCTCAAGCCAGTCCAAGCGGCTCCGAGCCAGGCACCTTGGAGGCGGTTTTGGTTGTGCACTGTTGGGGCTGTGCTTGTTGTTTCCTGGTGTTGTTGAGCGTGAGCGAGAACGAGAAAGAGTGCGAGAGCGAGAGACAGAAAGAGAGAGACAGAGATTAGTTGGTTGGGGGACCCTGGTAAGTGTATTAGCAGTCGTGGAGTGCAGTCGCCAGCTCAAGCTTAGGCCAAGGGAGGCAGCGAAAGAGGGGACACAACAAGTGTTGGTGTTATGGTCATGTTGGGATCATGTATGTCAAATGCATGTTTTAGCATGTTGACAAGTCCCGGCAACAAGCCACTTTCGCGTAGCCGAGCCTGGAGAGACCTCGCATGACCCACCTTGAGCTTACTGGTTTCCTACGGTCATGGTCTTAGCAGGGGTGTGTTGGGGGGGACGGGGTGAAAAAGCTCAGGTGGGGGAACGAGCTCTTTCTCAACCCCGAAAGGGGCCTCACCAACTGCGAGACTTGCGGACCGTTGTGGGGGTAGGCCTTCGGGCCAGGGTTCCTTCGGGGGCCCAAACCCCTAAGCAAGCAAGCAAGCAAGCAAGCAAGAGAGAGAGAGGAAGAAAAACATAGCAAACACAAACCTCAAAATGTGGTTTGAACCCTAAACCCCACTGAGAAGCAGCAGTCGAGAATCAGCAATATTGTTTCTGGCATGACGGTATGATCTCTGCCTATGTAAATGTGATAGATACTGCACGATTCGATCGCACGTTGCAACTATTCAGCCCGTTAAATCAAAAGGTTAGACAGACTAAACCTCATACCCGCCTTAAACCCGAAGCACCCCGAGCAAACCTGAACCCCCAAAGCAAATACATAAGACAGTCATGATGAGGAGCCCAAACGAAGGTATCTACACCCTCACCCTAAACCCTTCAAAAAGCCGAGGCCCAGAAGCCGAGTGCCCCGGCCAAGCGGGGTGCATGGCGATCCGCAAAGCGCAAGGGTGCCGACCTACCGGCAGAGCCTGCCCAGCCCAAGCGCCCCAAGGCGGACCTCAAGAAGATAACGGCTCCACTTCTTCGCATCTTAGTCTCCAAGCAGTAGTCGGCGTTGATGCTTTGCTTTGGATCCTTATTCAACTGAATAATAGTATGAATGGTGCGTTGGCATGGTGAAGTATCCAAGTCGCAAAGTAGTCTCTTGTAGGCTTCTGTTGAGCCTTATGGGGGTTTCCGAAAATAGGGGACCCTAATCTAATATCCTAAATAGTAGGAACCTTTATTATAAGGACCCCAAAGTAAGGTACCCTTAATTTTCGGAAACTCCCTTATCCGAAATCAGGGCTTACCCTCAGGGCTAAGGCTTCTCATCTTAAACTTAAACTCTAAACGGGAGTTTCCGAAAATTAGGGGTACTGTGGAAGTGCTCCAGGTCTTGGAGAGACCACTTGGGACTGCGTGGTGTTCGGCCGCGTTGCCGACAGATGTAATGTTGCCTGCTGGGGCTCAAGCTCAGCAAGAGGCGACGGTCCCANATGATAAGCGTAGTTATCCTTAAGATGGAGCTTGGAAGATTCCTTTGAGATCTCATAGCAAGCTCGATGTAAAGAATTCCTTGAGGATATAACTTCGTCTTTTGCCGTGCAAAGAAAAAATTCCAGTGATCTCATCCGCGGCTCATTGCTTCCTGCGACCTCGGCCTTTCATTCTGGGAATTGCAGGTTGGATTTCGGGCATTGGTGAGAAGAATCTGGATTCGAGTTTGAGATNACCTCGGCCTTTCATTCTGGGAATTGCAGGTTGGATTTCGGGCATTGGTGAGAAGAATCTGGATTCGAGTTTGAGATTGATTACGAGTACATCTTCGAAGTCAGGTGTATTCCGCAGGTTATGAGCGCCCAATCCGCTACCGCGGGTGCAAGCTCTCAAGAGGACATATCAACAACAGCTGCTTCAGCAGTGTCTTCGGACATGGCAGGCATCGGAGCCGGAGCTCCTGAAGTGCCTCGTCCACGGGATCTCGCAAGGGCGGAGCAGCAATTCGCCGATCAGGGCATTGATCCACCAAGTACGCTGCAGGGCCCGAGCAGACCCTTACATATGATAGCGGAGGCGGAATCGGTGAGTTCTGGGGCTGCTGCTGAGCATCAGACCGAAGGAGCCGCGGCACAGGTCATTCAGACTGCAGGCCAAACGGGCGCTGCAAATGGAGAAAGACAAGCCGTGACTCCCGTTCATGATTCGCAAGCAGGGCAAAGAAACACTGAAACCGCAGAAGCTATGTTCGCATCTCCAGTGTCTCAACGGACATTGGCAAGTTTGTTTGCATCCCCACTTCCGTCGCCACCATCCGCACCGTCACCGGGACAGGTGCCTCGTGGACTGCGATGGCTGCAAAGCATGAGCTCCTTCTTCCAGTCGAGGCAGGAGAATACACACTCTGCGAGCTTGGTGTCGGCGCCGCCGGCTATGGTACAAAGTGGGGCTGCACCCAGCTTTACTCGAGACCAATTGGCCACACCACTGTTCTCGCCAGCTGCGCAAGCGCAACTTCGACGACATCAGCAAGATGCTCCGCATTTGTATGGCGAAGGTGGAGCTCAGCAGGTCAGTTGGGAGGCTGGTGGACCGCCATCGTCGCACTCAAGCTTGCCAATGGATGCAATTCAAGCTGAGGTAGCTCGACAGTTAGAAGGTCTGTTAGGACGTGTACAGAAGGCGGAAAGGGAGAACGATGTTCTCCGAGATCGTCTAGCTTCCTTGGCAACTCCACGTAATGCAGTTCTAGAACGGGGTGAGCATGAGAATCCGGACCTCAGTGAAGGACCTCCTCGTGTGAACTTGACTCCTGCTTATCTGGCAACGCTGCCCCCTCAGTTAGCAATGAGAACCCTAGAGGAAGAAGTAGCCAAAGAGGTGAGGTACTGGGCCCCTGAGCATGTAGGAGTCGTTGTGGACGTCTTGTTGCAAATGCCGCCTGCAGAGCTTCTTGAGCTTCTGCATCACCCAGACTTGCTTCGTGAGCAAGTGGCGGCAGTGCAAGGGGTGTTGGGTTTGTCACCGTCAGCAGCACTACTACAACCGCAAGTCCCCGTTCCCCAGCCCGTAAGAAACCCGATAAGAAGTCTAGCAGCTCCCACTGGACCTGGGCAAGCAAGAGAGCCGCCTCGAGACTCCTTGGCACAGCCATCGTGGAGGAGCTCTGCTGCTCAGGCGTTCTCCAGCTTTGTGTCAGGTTTACCTAATAGAGTTGGGGTCGGGTCTGGGTCGATAGGGTTTGGGAGTGAGGTTGGCTCAAAGTTTGGCTCAAGGTTTGGCGTGGATCGCCAAAGGAATCTGGCGGATGAAGCAGCGGAAGGAAGTGGCACGACAAGGCGTGCGCCGCCGGACCAGACTATAACACAGAACTGCGCAGACATTGACCAATCATCCGGAGTAGGACCTACTTCTGAAACAGCCGAGACTAGATCGTATCAAAAACCGGCTCAAGCCCAAACGAATCCTCAACAGGCGACTGGATGCTGGCAATCTGCAACGCCAGTAAGTCCTAGTATAGGCATAAAGGGAGCTTCGAGTTCTCAGGGTTGGAATTTGGCAGGGCTGTTAGGGCAGGGCTTGACGGGGTCAGTGTCTCGGGGTTTGGGGTCGGTAGGATTGCCTTTCCAATCTCGGGATCAAGTGGAGTCCTCAGCGACTCAGCGCGTCACGGATGGACGGGAAGGGCAGGGATCGTCGGGTTTAGGATTGNTGTCTCGGGGTTTGGGGTCGGTAGGATTGCCTTTCCAATCTCGGGATCAAGTGGAGTCCTCAGCGACTCAGCGCGTCACGGATGGACGGGAAGGGCAGGGATCGTCGGGTTTAGGATTGCCTTTAGTGGAGTCCTCAGCGACTCAGCGCGTCACGGATGGACGGGAAGGGCAGGGATCGTCGGGTTTAGGATTGTTAGGTGTAGGACCGGAGGAAAGACAACCAGGTGCAAGGGTTACGTTCCNAGTGGAGTCCTCAGCGACTCAGCGCGTCACGGATGGACGGGAAGGGCAGGGATCGTCGGGTTTAGGATTGTTAGGTGTAGGACCGGAGGAAAGACAACCAGGTGCAAGGGTTACGTTCCCAGAAATCAATCAACCTCCAACCCCAGTCTTTAGCCTATCTGACCCCAGTCTTCGAACGATCCCACCGAGAACTTCAACTCCCCAAGCCACCCCAAGTCTGTTGGAAGCTTTAGCGCAGGGTGTATGCCAACTTCAAGACCTCCAAAGGGCCGCGATGGAATCAAAATCCCCAACAGGTAGCGAGGCTGAAACTGTGAAGTTCGCCAAGTCAGAGTTGCCTTCACTGCCAGATGTGAACGCGGAAGATTCTTCAATACGGTTCTCTGATTGGCTTCGGTTGGTTAGGAGTCTAGTAGAAGATGCTTCTTTGACAAGTGCAGCTTGGTGGCAACACATTCTGAAAGAAGCCAATGAAGCATACGAAACATGGCAGGCATGCGATCCTCTTCGTCGTTTGAGCATTGAACCACAAGCCAAGGAGTCTCAAAACCCTAAGTGGATCCGTCTGAACGCGCGCATGTCTAGCATGGTGTATGCCGTGATGTCGCCAGCTTTGCGAGCCGATGCCACATCCCGCAGAGTAACATCTTCAACGCTGCATTTGGTGTTTAGANAGTGGATCCGTCTGAACGCGCGCATGTCTAGCATGGTGTATGCCGTGATGTCGCCAGCTTTGCGAGCCGATGCCACATCCCGCAGAGTAACATCTTCAACGCTGCATTTGGTGTTTAGATTGTTGCTGCACTTCCAACCGGGCGGCGCTACCGAACGAGCTACAATTCTAGCTAAACTTCAGAACCCAGGTGCTGCCAAAACTCCTGAGGAGGCTTTGTCAAGCCTTCGTCGCTGGTCGGATTGGTGGAACCGTCTTACTGAAACAGGGATGACAGAACCAGACCCGTCAGTGATCGTCAAAGCGTTGCTGTCGATTGTTGAAAAACCCTTGCAATCAGCCCCTGAAGTACTCTTTAGGACGCAGGTTGCCAGATCAGCGCTGTGCATAGACCAACGTCCAACACTTCAGCAGGCCTTGAGCTTCCACAGGCATCTATTAGCTGAGTTTGAACAGTTTTGCTTGTCTGTAGGTGGGTCGCAAGATGGTCCGAAGGTGAGGCTAGCTCAGGTGAACCAGGAAACCATCCAGAGAAGCAGGCCTAGTTGCAAGTATTATTTGTCCACCACAGGGTGTAAGAAGGGTTTGAGCTGCCAGTACAAGCATTCCATGCAGGATCTTCCAAAGGAGGCGAGGGCGCGCAAATGCTTAAGATGTGGGTCGGAAGCTCACCGAGCAAAGCAGTGTCCACATCCTGGGAAGGTTGATAATAAAGATGGTGCTGGTGCTAACAAAGGCGGTCCTGTGTCGCCTACTTCAACATCTCCTGAAAGCTCACCGGCGAAAGGTGCTGCGGCTAGAAAGGCGCAGAAGCAACAGGAACTTCAGCAGCAACAGGCCCAAGCATCAACAGCAGCACCATCGGGAGTGCAAGAGCAGACGATCCCAGGCGTTACCCCCGTTGCAGCTAATGCTGGAGTTCAGGGTGTGGGGCAACAGGTGTCAACGGCATCCGGTAATGCGCCCGTGCAGGTTGGAACCCAAGCAAAACCCGGGATCTACCTAATCCAAGCACCAGCTACAGCTGCTGCGACTGCTTCGCAGCAAGTTGCAGGAGCGACGCCAACCCAAGCACATGTGGCAGCCATGCAGGCGTCAACACCGACTGTTGACCCCCTAGCCATAACGCGTCTCCTCCAGCAAATAGGACTCAATCCAGTGGATGTTTCAGCAGGGCGGGTAGGACAGGATCAAGGTCCAAGGTTGAATGCGTTAGTCGTGTCTAGCCGTATGCCAGCCCAGGAGGAGACACCGAATGGTTGCTTGAAGGAACTCGGTCAAGGTTTCACTCAGTGTAGGCTTTCCGAGGCCCCGTCACAGAAACCTGATGTGTTGGCGGACTCGGGCGCAACGAACGTTCTGCGTGGACCCAGGTCGAATGAGGAGTGGGATAAGGCAGAGCCAGTTCAGGTGAAGCTAGCTGCGAATGCAGAAACGATCCTGCGGCAAACTCCGGTAGGATCGCTGTTGCATCCTATTTCGAGTGAAAATCCAGAGCCCCCTCCTATTGTTCCCCTGGGAAGGATCATCGAAAGGCTTGGGTATGTGTTGACGTGGGATAAAGATTCTTGCATTTTGAGGGCCCCCAATGGCACCGTACACAAACTCAAGGTTCGCGAAGGTTGCCCGTATCTCTCGCATTCCGATGCTGGTCGTCTCATTTTGNTGTTGACGTGGGATAAAGATTCTTGCATTTTGAGGGCCCCCAATGGCACCGTACACAAACTCAAGGTTCGCGAAGGTTGCCCGTATCTCTCGCATTCCGATGCTGGTCGTCTCATTTTGCGGTTGGAAGCTAAGGCAGCGGAGGAAGGGTTGAAGCAATTGCATGAGGCTACCGTTTGTACCGCAACAGCAGTGTCTCGTGCTAGGGAGTCGATGTCTCGTACGTGGTATGATGCAATGAAGGACTACAGTGCTTCGGGGAATCCAGAGGACGCAAGCAGAGCAGAGTTTCTGGCCAGATGGTTGGACTACGCGCCCCCATGCTCAGTCATAGGAGCTTTCCCACGGCAGAATCAGGTGAACGCCTGGGAGATGTTATCGAGGGTTCCAGGTTGGTCTCGCAGGTTTCGGCGCCGCCTAAAGGCTTCAAAGAACTGGGTTGTGCATCTTTTTGCGGGGGATGGAACTTGGGATCCGCTTCCGATCACATCACAAAGGGATGAGGTGGTTGTCACAGTGGATGTGAGGGCTGGAAAGGCTCAAGACGTAATGAAAGGGTCAATCTGGGATGTGTTGATTTGGGCCGCCCGCACTGGGCGCATCGCTCATGTGATTGGTGCTCCTCCTCGGGTTTCGTTCCTCCCAAACCCCTCTCGTGCTATTCCTCAGAACGAAGCGTACTTCACCGACTTAGGTATGCATAATCCTACTCTTCGGTCGGCAGATGAGCCAAATCAGCGGTCAATCCGAGAGCTATCGCTGGTTGCGCGGATGTTGATTTTGCACGCGCTCGCCACGGCAGGTAGGGAGGTTTACAGACATAACAGGCACCTGGCAAGTGAGGTAGGGTTTGCAATGGAGCATCCACAGTATACTCAAGCACCTACGGTGTCAGGAGGCTCACCTCTTCATTCTGTGTGGGAGTCAGTACTGTGGAGAAGGTATGCAGAAGACGCGATGATGGATGTGATTACGTTTACGTCGCGTGGGGAGGCAGGTTCGGACGAGCAAAACCAGAAAAAGGGTGGGACGATAAGTCGCGCGTGCGAGCACCGAGATACGTGGACTTTAGGTACAAACATCCCAGGGCTGATTTTGCATTCCCATCAGTTTCCTCCAGATGACGGCAAACGCCGTCATCATGCGGCGAAGTGGACTCCAACCTTCAAGAGCGGACTATCAAGAGCAATTGGCTCTTTTCATGGGGCCCTTCGGTTGGCTCCAATGAGTGCTGCTGAGTGGTCGCAACATCAGAAGGCAGGACACATTCCTTTTCGCAGAGACTGCGCTGCTTGTGTATCGGGAGCAGCTGCCTCAAGAGCTCATCGGAAACTCTCGCACCCACACGTTCACACGTTGAATGTCGATTTGATGGGTCCGTTCAAGACAAAGGGCTGGGATGCTACGTGTCGTAAGAAGACTGAAGGGACTCTCAAGTTTGCCTTAGTAGGATGTTATCGGTTCCCTGATCCTCTAGATCCCGGTCCACCTTGGCCTGAGAAGGTAACTGGAGGAGAGAAGGATGAGGTTCAAGAGGAGCCGTGTGACGACAAAGGTCCAGATCCTTTTGAGTGCGAAGGAAAAGATGAAGGTCTAGAGGAATATGCCCCATCTGAAAAGGAGGATGAGGATAAGGAAGGAGAGTGCGAAGGAAACGAGATGTTTGAGGAATTCCCTGAATTATTCGAGGGTGGAGAACCGGATGAACCTGCGCACCAAACTGCGCGAGTGCAAAGCCCCGAGTGGGATCTGAAGTGGGAGGGAACAACGAAGTTGCTACATTTCGCGGTGCCTCTTAGTAGTAGCAAGGCTTCAGGTGCTGTGGTTGCCATCCAGCAGATCATTGCGTATCTACGGGGTTTGAACCTACCTGTATTTAGGTTGCATTCAGACCGGGGACGAGAGTTTGAGAATAGTAACCTGAAAAACTTCCTAGCCCGTCATGCAATCGTGCAATCCTTTGGTGAACCAGGTTTTCCTCAGAGCAATGGAATGGTAGAAAGCACAATTCGGAGTCTGAAGGCCGCATCGCGAAAGCTCCTCATCGACTCTCATCTTCCCCTAAATGCTTGGCCTCAGGCGTTGGCTACAGCAGCCACCCTCCAAAGGTCAAGTGCGTTGGGTCTACCAAACAAGTTGCTCACACCGTTTGGGACGAAGGTCCTAGCACTCCAACCTAGGTCTCATGAGAAAAGACAGGAATTTTCATCACGATGGGTAGAGTATCGATATGTTGGAATATCTCAGTTGGTTTCAGGCGCGCATGTGTTGGTGAAGCATGAAGGTGGAAAGGCAATGTTTATGCACTCAACGAATGTGCGAGCGAACACTGAGGCACCACCGGAACCGCCACCCATGCATGTTCCTCTAGTTGGTAGACGAATAACCGGAAAAACGAAACCCCCGTCACCAACTGACGGTCCAGCTGTGCGCCAAGTTAACAAGGAAGAAGCACTCAAGGCATCGTTTGAGGAGGAGGCTCGGAAGGTGTTGTCGGATTGGGATCCTGCAAAGGCTCGGCAGTGTGTTCTTAAATGGTGTAAGAAAATGCCAGGAAGCAAGTTTTTGGCAGGATTGTGTAGGCGTGGAGGTATTGTAGGAGAACACACTGGTAACAAGGAAAGGCCATTGTTTGTTCGACTTCTCAACGCCCTCTTGACGCAGTATGCACCAGGTCATGAATACACATCCATTGGCCTCTTCACGGACGCCCCACCCGTCCACACAGATAGAAACAATCATCCAGACTCGATGAACGTTGTGCTTCCGCTTCTTATGCCTCGGTCAGGAGGGCATCATTGGACTCAGGTGATGCCAGGCGATGTCCTAACAGGGGGCATTGAAGAAATGCAGTCGGACTCGGGTCGGAGGTATTACGGAGTTGTGAATCGCCTGCAGACTTTGGTTCCTTCCCTGTTGAATCCCAGGAGGCGCCACGGCGTCACGGCCTATCAAGGAAACAGGGTTGTATTAGTCGGATACAGAGTTCAAACACTGGAGAAAGTGAAGGTTGACACTTGGGCGAACATAGAGAACTTAGGTTTTCCGTGCGAAGGCTTACTTGAGGGCCTTAGCGCGGAGGAGCTGAAACAGCTTACGGAAAGGTCGAGGGGAAGGTTTCTTGATGATGTCACTTCACCCTTTTCTCGTGCGGTCAATCCTACTTCAAGTACGCTAGGGGATCAGACTCTTGAGGACTCAGGTCTACTAGGACTTGGAGGTGNGTCGAGGGGAAGGTTTCTTGATGATGTCACTTCACCCTTTTCTCGTGCGGTCAATCCTACTTCAAGTACGCTAGGGGATCAGACTCTTGAGGACTCAGGTCTACTAGGACTTGGAGGTGGGAGCCGAAGGTTTCAGGAGGTAAGCATCGGAGCGCACTCTCATCAGACTGAAGGCGGCAGGAGCCCGGAGCTGGTTCATGCTGTAAGGTCTAGTGACAGGGATGCGGGTGATCTGATTCTTGAGGATTCGGGTCTTCAGCGGTCTGGAGGTTGGACGGAAAAGGTTCAAGGCGCTTCCGAGAGTGTGGAGTTGCAAGTGAATTGGGGACTCAAGGTTAGTCCGCATCGGGAGGGTGATGCCTTCCAAAATGCTCTGAGGGCTCCGCTACCGGTGGTTCCCAAAGAGATGAATCAGATGAAAGCATGTTTAAAACATCACGAAAGCGCAGGATGGACGTCGCATAACTGTACTGGTACATCTCAGGACTTTGTTCCGAGGAATGTCCGATCATTGCTCGTTCCACTGAGTGGCGAGGGCTATGTGGAGCTGGTTGAGGAGGAGTCGTGTGAAGCCACCGCGGAGGTTCAGTCCCTTCCAAAGTCCCTCAGAACCATTCAAGCCGTGAGGAAAGTGGAACAATCGTATACCGCAGACTTGGAAACACTTCTAGAGTCTCTGAACTCACCACTTAAGGTAGTACATCTCTGCGACCCCAGAGAAGCAAAGACCCAGCTAATGAAATGGAAACCCGCCATACAGAAAGAGTTTGAAGGGATCAAACATGGTCTGAAAAGATGGCGCCGAGGTTCTTCGGAGTTCAGGCGGCTTCTTGATCTACCGAATACGNCCCAGCTAATGAAATGGAAACCCGCCATACAGAAAGAGTTTGAAGGGATCAAACATGGTCTGAAAAGATGGCGCCGAGGTTCTTCGGAGTTCAGGCGGCTTCTTGATCTACCGAATACGATTCAAGTCCCAAGCAAGATCGTGTTCAGTGTAAAGCCACCAACGCAAGGCGCACTGACGAATGAAACCTTAGTGTCAAGGAATGACCCAGGTTGGGCAGAGACCATGTTCTTCCGAAGAAAGGCTCGAATCGTATGCTGCGGCAATTATGCGGAAGAAACGGGACTCCCGGTATACGCCTCAGGGGCGTCATCAGAAACTTTACGCATCCTACTGATCATCACGAGTAAAANCCGAAGAAAGGCTCGAATCGTATGCTGCGGCAATTATGCGGAAGAAACGGGACTCCCGGTATACGCCTCAGGGGCGTCATCAGAAACTTTACGCATCCTACTGATCATCACGAGTAAAAAGAACTGGAGTCTAGCTACACTCGACATCGCTGCAGCCTTTTTGCAGACACCGATGCCCGAGAAGGATTTCCCCGCAGTAATCGTCAAACCCCCAGCTATTCTCAAGCTGCTAAATGTGATAGAAGATGACGAGCAGTGGCAACTCTCAAGAGCTCTCTACGGCCTCCGTGAGGCGCCTCGCCTCTGGGGGCTGCATAGGGATTCATTGCTGAAGAACCAAGTGATACAAACATCAGAGGGCGAAGTCACTTTGGTTCAGTGTGACTTGGATGGCAACCTGTGGCTTGTCAAGCGCGTGGGAGAACTGACGGGAGAAACTCTAGCGCTACTACTGATTTATGTGGATGATCTCCTTTTCGGAGGCCCACCAGCGATCATAGATGCTGTAGCGGGCATGGTGCGGAGACTTTGGGACACCTCCCCACTTACCTATGCTAGTGAGGATTCTCCAATTCAATTTTTGGGAACGGACATAGCGGTAATACCCAACGGGTTTTTCTTAAGCCAGGGTTCTTATCTGGAGGAGATTGCAAGAACTCAAGATTTGAAGAAAGGTTTCAAAACTCCAGTCTCAAAGGACGACGCAAGCTTCGGCCTGCTACCGTCGGACCCAGATCCGACCCCGGAGGACACGCTTCGAGCTCAACAGCGAACGGGTGAGGTCCTTTGGCTCAGCCAAAGGTCTCGTCCAGACTTAGGATTCGTCGCCGCTCTGGCAGGTTCTCTCGCAACTCGAGCTCCTGTGCGGAGTGAGAGGGTGGCAACCAGAGCTCTGTGCTATGCTGTAGAAACGAAGTCGCTGGGACTTCGATACCAGGCATCAGAAGAGCAACTGCAGGCATACACAGACGCATCATTTGCGCCCGACGGCGCGAAGAGCCACACAGGTTGGTGCCTTTACCTACACTCAGGGGCCCTGCAATGGAAGTCAAGTCGTCAACCATTCGTTGTTTTAAGCAGCGCAGAAGCAGAATTACTTGCGCTCCAGGAAGGAGCGGTAGCCTTAGAGTCAATATCAGCCTTGATCGCGGCAATGGGTTTCGAGGTTCAGCGTAAGCAGATTTTTTGTGACTCTACTTCAGCGATTTGTATTCAGCAAGGCCAGTTTTCCTGGAGGACTCGGCATCTCCGAATACGTTGCGCTTGGCTATCAGAGAAGCTGGCAGAAGAAGAGTTTGAGCTANTTTGTGACTCTACTTCAGCGATTTGTATTCAGCAAGGCCAGTTTTCCTGGAGGACTCGGCATCTCCGAATACGTTGCGCTTGGCTATCAGAGAAGCTGGCAGAAGAAGAGTTTGAGCTAGAGTTTCAGCGAGGAAACCAGCAAAGAGCTGACCTGTTGACGAAAGCACTGTCGCGTCCGAGAATCCAGGACCTCTCGGACCAGTGGGGTCTGTTCAACCAGGAGCTTTTCGCGGTAGGAGTAGACCCTAAGCCTCACACCCGTAGGATCCTCCTTGCGCTCATGTTGTTGTTGCAGTCAGGAGTTGTGACGGGTCAAGAAGAAGAAGAGGAGAGTGAGAGAGGGGATGTTAAGTCGGATGTAGTGCTGTATCTTGTCGCAGGGATGCTAGTAATTACTGCTGTTGCACTGTGGGAAGTAGGAAAAGTAGTCTGGAGGNAAGAAGAAGAGGAGAGTGAGAGAGGGGATGTTAAGTCGGATGTAGTGCTGTATCTTGTCGCAGGGATGCTAGTAATTACTGCTGTTGCACTGTGGGAAGTAGGAAAAGTAGTCTGGAGGAAGTTTGGGGAACCACTGCTCAAAAGGCAGGCGCGTAAGGCTCAGCGGAACCAGCGCTTGAGAAACGCAATCAGCTCAGAGCTTCAGGCGAGGATCGATGATGTCTTGGAGTCGGCTTTGACAGATCAACCCATGCAAGCGCCGCCAGGGTCTGAAGGGTTCAGAAGGCGTAGAGGTTTGAGTAGCACGGACTCAGAGCAACCAGCTGCCGCTTACCAATCGTCGCTCTTAGCAAGGCCCCCAACATCAGTCTCAGCATCCAGAGTCCAGTCTGTATCACATGTCTCACCGTTCGAAGTCCCAACAGGTAGTAGGAGACAGGCTGTAAGAATTCACAAAGAAGTGAGCACCCAAACTGAGCCTCAGGTAGCACAAGAATCGTTTCAACCCAGATCTGAGANCAGGCTGTAAGAATTCACAAAGAAGTGAGCACCCAAACTGAGCCTCAGGTAGCACAAGAATCGTTTCAACCCAGATCTGAGAGCCGGATCGTTAGAGAAACGGTCCCTGCATTGCCTGCAAGGGTTCATGTGGGCAGTGGTGAGTGCTATCATCTTCAAGAGGGTTGCCAAGGATATCTGAAGGCTTCCAACCATAGAAGCCTGCGTTTATGCGAGTACTGTCGTCGCGCGAACAGTCCGTGATGAAAGAGGATGTGCATAGGAGCCTGAGCGGAGCCGGTTCCTGTAAGAAGTCCTCGAAAGTTTTGAAGCAAAGGTGGCGCTTCCTGACGGAAGTGCCAAG
>BGNK01003287.1:0-20337 GCA_003297005.1 Symbiodinium sp. clade A Y106 | reverse complement strand
GTCCCAAAGTAAATGATAAGCGTAGTTATCCTTAAGATGGAGCTTGGAAGATTCCTTTGAGATCTCATAGCAAGCTCGATGTAAAGAATTCCTTGAGGATATAACTTCGTCTTTTGCCGGGCAAAGAAAAATTCCAGTGATCTCATCCGCGGCTCATTGCTTCCTGCGACCTCGGCCTTTCATTCTGGGAATTGCAGGTTGGATTTCGGGCATTGGTGAGAAGAATCTGGATTCGAGTTNGACCTCGGCCTTTCATTCTGGGAATTGCAGGTTGGATTTCGGGCATTGGTGAGAAGAATCTGGATTCGAGTTTGAGATTGATTACGAGTACATCTTCGAAGTCAGGTGTATTCCGCAGGAACCTTAGTCCCCTAACCCCCTCCTCTCTACCCCTTTAAGATTCCTACTAAAGGAAACCTAGTCCCCTAACCCCCCCCCCTTTACCCCCCTAAGATTCCTGCTAGAGGAAACCTAGTCCCCTAACCGCCTCCCCTTCAGCCCCTTAAGATTCCTACTCAAGGAAACTTAGTCCCCTAACCCCCTCCTCTTTACCCCCCTAAGCGTCCCCATAAAAACAACCGGGCCATGGACTCTTTTTGCTTGCAGCAGCGCTCCCAGGTGTTTTCATCGTCCCAACCTCGGATGAAAGCTTCCAACAAAACGGTTCTTTGGGTATAGGGTTTAGGGTAAAGGGTTCTTTTGGTTTCTATGCGGATGTTTTCAAGGTGTTATAAGGTTTTTCGGAACCCACATGTGCTCCGAACACGTATTTTTGGGGCTTTAGAATAGGGTCTGGGGGTATATCATACTATAACTATAATAAGGAACCCTTAAAATAGTATTGATAATTATGAAGGCCCGTATAGTACCTCGACCCTGAAGTTCCTCCACGGAGAGGCCCCTAGAAAGCCAAGATGTGCGCGCCGTGGTACATGTACCCTTGAGGCAGAGGGGTCCGGGAGCCCTTTTAGGGTTTAGGGTTTAGGGTTTAGATTTTTTTTCAGAATGTGAGCAAATCTGCGGGTTTTGTGCCCAATAATAGCACCGGGTAGTCGGAGCCACAGCAAAAAAGTGAGAAACCTAAATCCCGAAACGCGGCATCAAATCCGAGCCCGGCACCCCAAGCCTGAACTGCACAAGCCTGCGGTCTTAAAGCTCCAAGTTGTGAACTGCAGTGCCGAACGACAATTTTCGTTGCCACCCGGGCCGAAGTTCGGGTGGCAGCATAGTTGCCTAGGCTTCCAGGGGGCCACACAGAGCATGGGCTGTTTATTCCTTGTTCTTTCTGGTCCTTTGATAATTGGTATAAGGCACCTTACGGAATTTTCTTACTTCGTACTCAGGCGCCTGTACTGTAAACTTTACTTCGTCATGTCAAGTATTGCAGGGTGCCCTATACCCCAAGCGAAATGGGTTCAGGGTTTAAGGTTTCGGCTTCTAGGAAGGAGGTCGAAGGTCCATGTATCTCCAAAGTATGCGCTTTGACATTAAAGGGCTTCGTAGGGGTACCATACGTCGATACTTTAGCATCAGAATATGTACGACATAGCTACTCATACGCTTACGGAGATGTTAGAGGCTTTACATGGCTTGCCTAAGGCCTCAATTCAGCACATTTTTGGTGAGTTCGTGTGTTTCGTTTTTTCGATCAACTATACTGACCTTACGGTCGTTAACAATAGACGACCCAACCGGTGCCTTATGCATTAGATTAAAGTTTTTTGGAGTATGTCAGGGCATGTGTATATGCACTGATATGCACTGGGATGAGGAACCCGAAGGCCCGAAGAAACAGCATTGTACTGGTTTAGGTTTAGGGTTTAGGGTTTAGGCTTGTGTGTCTTATCCTCGCTTCTTGCTCCATATTCGAGTCCTTGGGGTTGAAAGTTGTCGGCTTTAAACGTCGAAGCTTAGGGGGGCTTTGCGTGTGTAGTTTTTCGGAATTTCCGGTATGGGAGATATAGGTGGGCGTCGGGATGAGTCGTAGTACGTTTAGGGTTTAGGGCGTGGGGATGAGTCGTAGTTGCAGAAGACAAAGCGCTCCCTGGGAGCCAAGTTGCCATGTAAACCGCCGGTCCCAACAGACGTGATGGTCGTTTGCATGGAAGCTGGTCGCCTCAGCAAGATGCCTTAACAGTTGGCAAACTACCTGCCAGCCTGTGCCCTAGCACGTCCCTCACTTGCAGTCCTTGGGTGCATTGCTTGTAGGGTTTAGGATGAAGTTTCATGCTAGGGTAGCGTGGGGAATCAGGGATCCTAGCAAAAGAAGCCGCGTTGGATGGTTGGTTGGTACAAACCGAGCTCTCACCACAAACCTCGTACCCATCGCTACGCAAAGCCCAAAAACCCAAAAGACACCTTGCTGTTCGGAACTCCGAACATCGACCTACTTAGAAGACCGAGGGACGGAGTCATTCGCTTTCAAGCAGAGTTCTAAGGAGGACAAACTTACTTACATTGGGTGCTTAAGTCTGGACTTATAAATATATAGCCCACCTAGTAAACATTAGTAAACCCTACAACGAAAGCGCCGGCTCAGTCGCCATGTACTGGTTCCAGTCCTCTCAGTGCAAGCTGGTTTCAAGACATCGGTTTAAGGTACACTTCAGGTGCTACTGGTAGGCAAGGTAGGCGCATATCTTGTGCCCGTCTGGGTCTCCAAACACAAACCGGAAGCTTTTGGATATGGCTTCTTAAGTCTGGGGTTTGGGGCTCATACTGTCCGGACAACTCCCAGGTTTCCGGCTACATGCACAAAACATCTTAAAGCCAATGCAGTCGATACTCGTCATTCTTCTGCCGTATTTAGAGAATACCTCGAGCAATCCAAGTTCCCAACACTAAACCTATAACCCTAAGACCTATAAGGCCAAAGTCTTATTTACACCCTAAACCTTAATTAGACCTGAAACCCTAAGCTCTGAACCCTAAACGCCCGAAACCTTGTTCCCCAAAGCTCCCGACTCCAAATCCACAACCCAAACCCCTGCAGCCCTTGGACATTTCGACGCAGCTCGACGTAGCGATGGCCGTCTGGATCTTTCCGATACCCTCACAGCGAGGTTCGCAGCGAGTGATAAGAGGCATCTCCGGAATGTCTGAGACCGACCCCTGCACGCAACTCATCCGGCTCATTCTTGATCTCTTGGATTTTGCGCCATCGAGCTTCTGCGAAGCTCCAAACCGCGTATGGACGGTCTGATGGGCGTGTGCTCGAACGCGCAGCCGGGACTTGTTTTGAGAGCCAGTGCCCATGCTCCCTCAGCTCGAGACTTTGCTCGTCGGCTGCCGCGGACGTCCGGTTCTTTTGCCTGGCATGGGACCTCGTCGCTGTGAAAGGTAGCATCTTGCAGCGAGGCAGCTCGAGGACGAATGCAGTGTTCCGGAGCCCGCTGCGTGAAAGATCAGTGGATAGCATAGTTTGAGGTTCGTGTTGGATTTAGAATGACAAACAAGGCAGTATAAGGTAGTCTTCGGGCAACCACACAAAACCATTTGGCACTACGGTGAATCTAGGTTCTCTTCCCGTGCCCTCAGGCATGATGCGTGTGCCACCAGCTGAGGTGAGGCAGGCAACGCATTTTGCAATACGTCGGCGGGCAAGTGCTGCCAAGCAGCCCTAAACCCATAAACCCCTAAACCCCTAAACCCCTAAACCCTACACCCCTGAACCCTAAACCCCCAAAATAGAAGGCTGGGTGAAAATGCCACAAGGACTGTTTCACCTACCCCTGCTTGGTGAAGGTTTAGGGTTCATCAACCATTTGAGGATTACGCTTTAAAAGCTTGGGGCTTTTGGGCTTGGGGTTTTAGGTGCTTGGGGTTTTAGGGTTTGGGGGTTCGGGGTGGGGTCTGGCATTTAGCGTCATTTTTCAAGGCTTGCGGCTGAGGGCTCTGAGGATTCCATATAGGGTTCCCTTTTATGGGTTCCTTTAAAAGGGGTTTAAGTAAGGGTTCCTTTAAAGGGATCTATAGTAGGGTTCTATAGTATAGGGGCCTTAAAAATTAGAATAGGGTTTCGGGGTCCACTATACTATATATAGTTATAATAAGGAACCCCCCAAAATAGTATTGATAATTATTTAGGCTGGTTGCCGAACGACCATATTTCCCGATCCACGATCCGTCCTTCATAGCACTCTGTTTGACATCATCCTGGAGCGAGCTTTGAGACGCAAGAACCCACAAGATCATGCAGTTTAGGGCTCGGGGTGTGGGCTCTGTTGGTTACGGCGCTTTATTGCTTTTGGCTTGCTTTGCTCCGAAACCCCTGTGATTCTTGCACGATCACGTATATCTACCCATATGTCTATCCATCTATCGATCGTCTATCGATCTGTCTATCTTATGTTTAACTATCATTCTAGATATCTCAGCTATCTATCCCTCTGTAGGTATGTCTATCTTTCTTCCTGTCTAGCTGTTTGTCTGCCTCTCTTTCTCTAGTTATTTCAGTTTTCCTTCTTTCTGCCTACCTACACCTGCCTACCCACTCCCTCCCTGCCTGCCTGCCTACCTTCCTCAGCCCAACCACTTACCTACTTACCTGTAGCTATCTATCTACTTGCCTGCCAACCTCTCTGTCCGCCTATGTATGCATCTATCTGTCAATCTACCTGTCATGCTGTCTGAGTCTACCCATCTGCGGTTAGAGATGTAGATATGCACATAGGTGAAGACAGTTCATTTGTCAATGTTGTTTGTCCATGTGCATGTGTCTATATATATATATATATATATATGTATGTATGTATGTATGTATGTGCAGTATGCGTAGTGTGCATGTTTATGCACCTGTATAAACATAGATACCAACACAAATATGTGTACACACCTATATGTATAACATATTTATATATAAGAAAATATACACATGCATAAACATATATACATATACACAGACGTAGACAGAGAGAGAGTGAGAGAGAACAGGGAGAGAGAGAGAGAGAGAGACAGAGAGACAGAGAGACAGAGGTGGAGAGAGAGAGAGAGAGACAGACAGACAGCCAGCCAGCCAGCCAGCCAGGCAGGCAGACAGACAGACAGACAGACAGACAGCCAGACAGCCAGACAGCCAGACAGCCAGACAGCCAGACAGCCAGACAGCCAGACAGGCAGGCAGGCAGGCAGACAGACAGACAGACGGCCACACAGACAGACAGACAGACAGACAGACAGCCAGACAGCCAGACAGCCAGACAGCCAGACAGCCAGACAGCTAGACAGCCAGACAGCCAGACAGACAGACAGACAGACAGAGAGAGACAGAGAGAGAAAAAGAGAGCGAGCGACACCTTAGAATCACAATATCGCTGAACCCTACAGGCGAATAGGCCTGAAATGCTCAATTTGAAGTAACCAGGGAGAAAAAATATAGACTTTTATTTCATAGTGGTTCCCTTTAAGTAACAGGCCCCCAAGCAAGTATTAAAGTATGGTACTCGCAAGCCCAGAAAGCCTACAAGCTTCAGACAATGCTTGTAAAACCCCATAAATCACTTGTCAGACCCCTTTGAACACCCTTACAATGTCCTGTTTAAAACACAGCGGTCACCGTCCAACCCCGCCTGCGGCCAGTCGCAGAGACTTTTCTCGCTGGCCGCCTCGTCAGCTTGGACGAGACGCAGCAGCTCCGGGAAAACCTTCAAGGGGAGGGTCTGTGTCGTGTTTGTTTAGGGCACAAGCCTTACACGGGTCTATGAGGGTTCGATTCTTCAAGCCAAAGCAAGGTTGTGTCTGCTTGTGCCGGTTTCAAGGTTCTTATCCTGAGTAAGATGATGGGAAATCGACAAACAGCCGTGTGAGAATGCTGCCGATAAACTGGCGAAAGCTGGAGGAAAACAGGCAACGAACTCTAAACCCTAAACTCCTTTCTGTAGGGCTCGGGGCTGCAAGAGTCAAGATGCGATCTTCATCCGGCTTGGAGACGACACCATTCTGTAAACGGTGAACTTACGGTTCAGGGTTTCGGGTTTAAGGGTTAGGAAGTTAGGACCACCTGCTCTGAGTTACATGCCCAGTCTGTAATGACAACTTCTGCCGAATTTTCGAAACACTCCAAGCACGCGTATCTAGATGAAGCAAATAGATAAATGAATGAGTGTATGTGTTTGTATGTATCTGTATGATATATATATATATATATATGTATATGTATATATACACACTATAAAATGATATGCTACATAAGAAACATTGACGATTGTGGTTGTCGCTGTCACTACTGTCGTTGTTGCTGATGTTGTCGATGTTGCGCTTCTCGTTGCCGCCGCTGTTGCTGCTGCTGCTGTTGATGCTGTTGATGCTGTTGCTGCATTTGCTGTAGATACTGGTGTTGTCGAGATGGTAGGTGTGGTTGTTGTGGTCGTGGTCATGGTCGTGGTTGCCGTCGCTTTTTATTCTGTGTTTGCTGTGCTCGTCGTTGTACGCAGAATCCGTATCTCAACCTCTCGGACCCCAAGACACCTGCCTCATACATCTCCTCTGCCGGGATCGGATGTATCATGAGTGTACAGACCTTCGCCACTTGCAGCCTGCAGCATGGCATTGGGCTCTCAAAAGCATAGGCTCTCCCCTTCAACCCTAAACCCTAAACCCTAAGCCCTAAACCAGGCTCTCCCCTTCAACCCTAAACCGTAAACACCAAACTCTGAACTCTAACCCACGAAGTCTCCACCTCAAGCTCTGAACCCTAAAACCTGAACTCTCCACCGCAGACCCTGAACCTGATCCGAACTCGGCGATCGGAAACTACCACCATTCCTAGAAAACACTGGGCTCGGGCCTCAGGCTTGGCGGTTCTGAGGTTTCGGCTTTTGGGTTCGGGGTTTAGGGGTTTAGGGTGTAGGGTGTAGGGTTTAGGGGTTTAGGGTTTAGGGGTTTAGGGGTTTAGGGTGTAGGGTGTAGGGTTTAGGGGTTTAGGGGTTTAGGGTTTAGGAAAGGCATCTCAGTAAACATCACTTATCGCACTCTCACCGAGGCCTTTGGCAAGGCAAGCTTGCTTAATCCAGGGCATTGCCTCTAAACCCAAAACCCCAATCCCTGTCGAGAAGGGATTCTGAGGCTGTTTGGACTTGCGGGTCTGGGGTTGCATGCAGGAGGTATCCTGGGCTTTGGGCTTTGACCCTACCAAAAAATTGTTAGGGCTCGTTACTTTAGCCCTGAACTCAGAGCAACCCCACCCCTCAACAAAAAAACGGAACAAAAACGAGCCCTAGGAATTATGTTATATGTGATCCACTCCCAAAAACTCAAGGGGAAGCCTGGTTGCTGAGTTCCCTGGCCCCTTCACCTATTTAGCTACCCAGAAACTCCAAGACGCATCTTGGTTTCCTTAAACGCCCATGCAAGCGGCAGATCCGCACCACGACCGCCAGACTTGACCGCGAGCATGCTGGCACTGTTGATCTCCTTCCCGGTCGTAAGATCAGGTGTTCCTCGTCTTTTTGAGGGGGTCTTTGTAAAAAAAACATCCTGCTGTCTAGCCTATAATCCAGGGCTCCTTATTGTTGCGACTGCCATGTGCGAATAGCTGAGGGTCGTAGCTCTGTAGCCTCTAGCTGCCAACATGCAGGAGTAAAGAGAACGCTTCTTCTGAAATCGTACCCTAAACCCCCATACCACCAAAATTTACCCTACACCTCAAATCTCACGCCCCAAGCCCCCTTACGAAACCCGGAGGGAAACCTGATAACAACCTTGGGCGGCCAGGTCCAAAACTCGCGAGCTAAATCGTAAACCTCAAAAACCCTAAACCCTAAACCCCCCTAAACCAGCAGATCCTAAACGCAACACCTTCGAAGGGCAGGCGCTTCAACCCAGAAGCCCTGGCGAAGCCCTGTGGGCCTCCGATCCAGTTTAGGGTTTAGGGTTTAAGGCTTAGGGTTGAGGGTCTACAGTTTACGGTTTAGAGTATGTTTATGTTTAGGCTTCAGGGTAAGTCTTAGGGTTGAGGGTCTACGGTTTACGGTTTAGAGTATGTTTATGCTTAGGCGTCAGGGTAAGTTTAGGGTTTAGGGCTTAGGGTTTAGGGCTCAGGGTAAGTTTAGGGTTTGTTACGGTAATTTCGGGCTTAGGGGATTCAAGATGTGTCTAGGGTTCGAAGATCTAGGGCTTAGGGGCTTGAAGATGTGGGGAGTAGGCTTTTTGGAGGTTTCGGGTTTAGGGTTTTGGGTTTGGAGTTTTTTTGGGGGTTCAGGATATGAGACTCTAAACTCCCAAACAATGAGTACTTTGAGGAAGACTGGTCCCTTTTAATTTATCCTCAAGGTTACCCGTAAAGGAACCCTTCAAAACCCTCAGAAGGAACGCAGGATCGTTCCTTGGGTTTGCCCAGCGCTTCGACAAAGATGGGCCCATGCTGCTTCAGGCACATCGCCATGTCCATGTCCTGTACAGGTTTACGCTCCAGGGTTTAGGGCTCAGGGCTGGGATACCGTACCGAAGACTCCATGTACGTATATAGGATAGAGTTAAGCCTCAAAGGGGCCCCTGTATAGGTACCATAAGGCCCGACAGGTACATTGAGCCTTGGGGTAAAGGATCATTTCAGGGATTGCTACCCGGGACCCCTAAGGGATCTATTTGGGTTTAGGGCTTCGGAAGACAGTCAGTGTCTATTAACTATTGAGTGACTGGCAGCATAATACCGTGCTCATCGTTGCTATGACAGCATAACTCCACAATGAGATATAATGAGTTTACATGTTTAGAAGTGTAGGGCTTGGGGTTTAGGTTTGAGGGCTTGGGCTTGAAAAGCAAGGGTCAGGGTTGAGGAGCTTACGGTGGAAGGTGGCCGGTTAAGGTTCCGAAAAGATTGTGGTTTTGGGTGTAGGTTAGTTTTTTGTTCTGTGTGAAACCACCCAAATATGAACCTACATAACTACTATCCTAAAACCGAGTACCTTATTGTTTTGGTGCTCTGGACCCCGGGGGTGGGGGCCTGAGCTGTTTGAATCGAAGTTTGAAGTGGTGAGCCGAAACTTACCCCATAGAAAGACCACTAGGTCTCCCGGTGGGCACTCTTTCCCTTTTTTGTGGTCTTTGGTTCCTTTCTAAAAATACCCAATATCGAAAAGGGAGCCCCTTTTATTCCTAGGTCACGGGGATCCTAGATGATGATAGAATTCTGGAAAGCGGAAACACATCGTCGCAGATGAGGCCCGAGTTACACACGAGGCTTCAAGGGCCCGAAGCAAGCTTAGAGAGTTTGCGAGTGGATTGTGGAAGTCTGCGACCAAGGACACAGCACCGCCCGTGTGTCTCTCCAAGGAAGGCGACTTCGACTCGAAGTCTGCGACGAAGGAAACGGCACCGCCCGCGTGTCTTCTGGGGTGTTAAACATTCCAGCCATGTAGGAACACACAGCTTGCAGTGTCAAACAGAAAGTGCATCGACAACATGGAGGAGAAGCAGGAGTATTGTGAAGGTTAACCTTTGGGATTATAGAGGCGTCATTATAGTACCTCAAAAAATGTTGAAGGTTACCTACTCTACTATGAAGCCCGTATAGATACCAAACCCTTGCAGATCCCATAGAGCCCTGGCAGAACTTATGAAACCCCATGTGTGCCTCGGCGACTATGCGGCGGTGTATCTCAAGCGAAGCTGAAGTGTAAACTGGGTGTCGGCGACTTTGTATCTGGATTGCAGGCCTCAGAGAATAAACTACGCCTTACACGGGAGATTCAGAAAGACTGAAGAGCCGTACGTGGGAGGACCTTCCCCTAAACCCCGTAAACCCTGCTTGGACCCTAAACACCCTAAACCCCGTACTCTCAGTCATAGTGCAGCAGATTCTACGCACGCCTCAACCATGACTCTTGAGCTGAGCCTGAACGCCAAAACCGAAAACTTTGGGGTGCTGGGCAGTGCTGGGTATAGGGCTTGGAATTTAGGGTTCAAGGATTTAGGGTATAGGGTGTGTAAGGCTCATGGCATTACCATTTCGAGCTCTGAAGCCCAACATTTGTAGGAAGTTTGACAGCCGAAGTCATCCAATCCAAGCTCTGTCCATGGGGCGGTCCTCTGCTCCTTCGCCAAGCCTGGTGTTATATGGCTTGCTCAAGCTTCATACAACACACTGGTACAAACTTATGGTTTAGGGTTTAGGGCCGGGTTTAGGGTTTAGGGCGCGACCATAACGAACTCCAACGGAGTACTGCTACTAATGGATGGAACAGCTCAGGGCCCCATACCGTACCCCCATTGTCGTTCCCTGTTCTTGCGAGCATCAAAAGGGTTCCTATATAGGTACTTTACAGACTAAATACGTGCTGTATGATTATATGAAGCCTGAAACCCTCAACCCTAATGGTACCTTTATAGAACCCTGAGCAGGATCCTTTAAAGGAACCCCGTAAAGGCATCCTTTTGGTACCCCTCTAGAACCTTTAACATGATCCCTTAAAGGAACCCCTTAAAGGCCTTAGCGGCATCCCTTAAGGAAAACCCCTTAAAGGTCTCTTTGAGGGGGACCCTATTGTAGAACCCTACAGTACCCTTATGGGCGCAAGGAGTCTTAGGAGAAGATCCTGGGAGAGCAGGGCTCATCGAAGCTTCTGGGATTTAGGGCTTACGAGCCTAGGTGGGCTTGAAGTGGCTCGTTCCCTAGATGAGGGTCCTGTTTTTGGTGTCATTGAAGGGATCTTTAAGGGTTCGATAAGGTGTCTATAAGGGTACTATACGGGCAAGTAATTTAAATTGGGGTCCTTTTTAGGGGCCTTGTTGTAAGGGTGCCGTACTATTTTGGGGACCTAAAAAGGGGCCCTAACTTGGAGAACTACCCGAGTGTCTTGGTGTAAACAGTCGCACAGACGTAGCCGGGACCCCGTGCAGCCTAGGAACACCTTTGGTATCGAGTAATTTTTTAGAGGATCCCAAGACCACACAAGGAACCAAAGCGCCCACGGGGAGACCTAGAGTAAAAAGCATGCAGAGGCTTAACACATCCAAGAGATGAGTAATTATCCATCTTCAAAGCTGCCGCACTTCGTCTGCTTCACATTAATGTAAGGGCCTTAGTAATGAGAACAGGGTTTTGGGGGCTCTTTATTGTGATTATGGTATAATATACCCCCAAACCCTATTCTGATTATTAAGGCCCCGACATGAAAGTCCTAGTAGCCCGAACCCCTGACTTCGGGAACCGCCAGCCCTTGAACAAAAAAACACCATGCTGGATACCCGGAGCCCTAAACTAGGTGGACGCCACAACAACTGGAGATCTGTGCTGGTCTTTAATCTCCACTACCACCATCATCATCATCATCAGCAGCAACATAGTCATCTCCTTCGTCAACACCATCGTCATCGTCATCTTCATCATCACTGCACGACGCGTTGATTCTACTCCCCCTCGTCTCCAGGCACCCGCTGATTTCCCCAGACAACTCAATCCTTTTTCAACCCAACAGCCTGCAAGACACCCCAGCCCTGTGAACCCAGCTCAACTTGCCACACATCCAGAAATCCGAAGCCCCAAATACCCTAAATCCTTCAGCCCTACATTCCAAAACCCGAAACCCAAAGTGTAATTCTACACACTTCATCAATGCGGGACCGGGAGGCCGGAACAGCCTTTGCGGGCTAAGCATACACTACAAATATGGGTACATGGACCCGGATTTAGAGACTGGCCTTCTGTAGACAACGTCATTGAGACAGGTTCGGAACCACTTCCTGCCAAGTTCCAATGGAATGATGTCGCTGAGGATTCATGCATATTTCAGAATTTGAACTCCTAAACCCTAAACCCAGGTTTTCGCACGTTTCGCAGCTCCTGTTCGGGGTGCATCGAGTCTTTGAGTGGATCTTTAGCGTTCGGAGTCCAAAGGTCCGACTTAGTGCGACTGGGAGGATCATGGGACTTAGTACAGAGACTCCAAAACCCCTTAATTAAGGACTATTCCTTAAACCATGTAATAGGATCCCTAATATGATTTAAGGTATATTCCTTAATTAAGGGGTTTTGGAGGCTTTGGGTAGAGCGACGGGGAGGATCATGGGACTTATAATTAGTAAGTAGGGTTATAAATCAGGTAGCGATACTTACAACTAATTCTACCTGCAACTGTACTAAGTCTCATGAACCTCCAAGTATGGTCGACTGAGGACCTGATGGGGTTTTGCCATAAACGTCTAGGGTTTACCTTAAACTACCAAGCTAGGAACTAAAACCTGAGTCTTTTGGCGCTTCGGCCCTCTGCTGATGCCAAACGAGAAGGGTTTGCATTTAGGGTTTGAGTGTCAAATATTGTAGGGTTCAGGGTTGAGGGTCAAGTACGCACATAGTAGAAAGTAGGGTTTCTCATATGGGAGCTTCCCACAAAATAGGGGTACTCTATTTGGGGGGGTCCTTATAATATCTTATAATAAGGATTCTACTATTTAGGGTGTTATATTAGAATCCCCTATTTTCGGAAACTGCCACAAATGAAGGAAGTAGGGCCAGGGCTTCAAAGACTAGGACTTTGGGATTATAGGGTTTAGCAAAGGGATTAGGGTGCAGGGTTTCGGGTGTAGAGTTTTGGGTAACAAATGCGCCCGGGAAGCGACAAATTAAGTAAGTGTGTGTGTGTGTGTGTGTTGACGGCGTCACACCTGGAACTCATTCCCCCATCATGTTCGGGATTTAGAAGACTACAAAGGAAGGAGGCCGAATGGCGACAGCAATGCCAAGACTTACGACATTTCCAGAGCTTCGACAGAAAGAACGACTTCAATCTAGATGTGGACATAACAATAATACATGTAAATACCTCGTGCGTCTCTGGAGGACGCGGCTGCAAAGGGACAGGCACCGCGGGAGTTGCGGACAGCCGTGCGTGTGCCTGCCGGGAGCGCCTCGTGGGAAAATGATCCAAATCCTCTCAGATAAGAATCTGACAGTCTTCCCGTAAGGGTCCAAGTATACTTCGACCTATACTGAGAATACACTATAGTATAAGTTTATGCTTTCGGTACTGCCCCCATACAGCAACAGTCTACAACAGGGCTACCATCAAGGTCCTAATATATCTATATTATGAATATTATGGTACCCAATATATGCTATTTATGGATGCATGGATCCTTAGAGTTAGATACGGGGGAATAAAAATTTGCCCCAGCACCGTGCTTTTGACAACCTCCATGAGAAACAAACCCTAAACCGAAGCCTCAATGGAATAAACGGCGAAATCCTAAACCCTAAACTGCCGAAAAACCCAAGCCTGACAGCCTTACTTCAAAAACCCAAGCCTGACATTCAGCCTCATCCCCTGCACCCAAAGCCCTATACCACATAACACCTTCAAAGCCCACAGCCTACCTAATTTATGGGCCTAAATGATTCAGAATGGCGTGTTGGGTATATTTACTAAATTTGTTATAAGTAGTATACAGTATTGGTACCCTGAACTTTAAACCCTACTTGTTTTTTAGGCCCCTATATGAAGCCCCAGACGAACCCTGGAGTCCTGGCAAGCTGGATCAACCCGCTGCTTAACACCTGGGTAGTTGTTTAGGTATTTAGGGTCTAGGGTGTAGGGTTTAAGGTTTAAGGGCTTGCAGAACTTATAATTGCTGATAACCCAAGTTCCTCATATGTACGTTCAAGTTGCTTCGTTGCTGGATTGCATGTTGTGTGATTGATTTAGATGCCCCTTTCCGGGATTAGGCTTTGGGGTTTGGGATGTAGGGTTGCCGGTTCGGGGTGTCGGCTTTAATTTAGGATGTGTACACTACGTACCGAGGATGACTTTACAGCTACGGCACCAGAATGTAGAAAGGATCGGCCTTGCCCAGATTGGGTAATTGCACCACCACCGCCCAAGTATAGCCAACTATACCCCAAAACACATCGCTGTATGGAAAATATCCTATTTTGAGATGCGCTTACTCGGTAAGGCTTCGCCCAGTTTGGGGAACTACCGCCACCGCCCAACCAAGCCCAACGAACCCGCAAACACTTTACCATACCCAGAGGCCGCAAAGTAGTTCCTTTTTGGGGTTCATATTTAGAATCCTATAAGGTAACCCCAAAAAGGAACTACTTTGGGGCCTCTGGGTATAGAATATCATCTGTTTTAAGGTGGTGTAACTCCCACAACGGGCAAAGCGAGGCTAATTCAGTTTAAGGGTCATCGTGTGGGGCAGCGGCTGTGGCATTCAATGATAATAGAATTATCATCGACTCAACATATACCTATAGTCTCCATTGTAGTTCCTTTTTTGGTTAACCAAAAACTATATTATAAGATCCTGACCATAAAATTGGTTAACCAAAAAAAGGGACTGCAATGGAGACTATAGGTACTATATTGCTTCTAGGATTCGTTGTACTCTTCTTTCATTTCGCTGAGGAGGGGCTTCGGTAAACAAGCCTGCGGCCATGCACACCAGCTCAGCTCAGCTCAGCTTCTGTCGTTGACCTACTGACCGCTTGTTGCCTACGGCTTGCCCAAGCCAGAGGACACCGAGTTCTTTTAGGACCTGAAACCTGCAGCCACAATCCAGACGTGGATTTAGCTCGTGTGCACACCCACCGAGGTCCGCGTCACAGAACAAGTCAAAGCGACAGTCTTCAAACTTGTCAAGCACGACTGCTTCCAAGCCAATCTGAAGGGTAGCCGCAACGTAGCTGACCAAACGGTTCAACTGTTTGTCGCTGTTTCTCGACCATGCGGTGACTTGAACGGAAAGCGCCGAACGACACAAACCACTGTACCATAACAGCTTCATGAACACTCGGGCGGCATTTTCTGCCAGAACGCCGCGGGCTTCGTAGTCTTCAACCAACAAGCTTCCTTCTGCAACGAGCGGTCCCAAATGCAAACTTACCAAAACGTCAAATGTTTTCCTATTCTTGGCTACCATGTGCTCTCTTGGAAGATTTTTGGTCACAAGGCAGATCTGCATTGGAGGGTCTAGGTCTAGGTACAAAATTATAGGGGACTAATACCAATACCAAAACTAATACTGACACTAACACCAGTTTCGATACAGGAATTGGGGGTAGATTAAACCATAAACTATCATCGGATCAGGGACAGTGTTAGTAACTACCGAAACCCCCAAAAGTAGGTAAAATAATGGCCCAACTCCTCTAAAAGGCTACTATTCTACATACTGTTGGGGTCCAGGTACGTGGGCTTCTACATCAGGAGCGTCCGACTCGTCCGGCTCGGCTGCAGGCTTTTTGAGTTGTAGGGCGTGGGGTTAGGAAAGGTACCCCAAAGGGTCTGAAGTACCTAAACCCTAAACCCTAAACCCCTAAACCCCTAAACCCTAAACCCTGGCAGTTTCCGAAAATTTGGGGTACCTTATTCTGGGGTCCTTATAATAAGGATCCTACTATTTAAACTGCTATATGAAGGGTCCCCTATTTTCGGAAACTCCCATATCGGGCAGACTTGCCCAAACTAAAACGGTAATAGCTACTATACAAACCTGACTTTCTGTTGTGTTCGTACTTGGGACCCTTTGGGTACGGCGCTCAAGTGTATTCGGGCCAGTAAATGTGGAGGGCTCTACCCATAAGCCCCAAAGTAGTTCCTTTTTGGGGTTCATATTTAGAATTCTATAAGGTAATCCCAAAAGGAACTACTTTGGGGCCTATGGGTATGCCCAAAGCGAACCAAAATCTCCTAGGAGGGTGCGTGTACTCACGTACTGTATACTTTGGTCCTAAAGACCTAAAGTACCTATATGGGTGGTTGTCAAAACTACGGTCCCTTTTTGGGTACCCCAAAGATTAGGTGCCGTATTATAATAGGACCCAAACAAGGGACCCTAATATTGACAACCACCCATAAAGAGACAACATCCAGGCCAAAGCATATACTACATGGGCACATGAGCAATATGCAGCCGCGTTGCGATGGAGTTCACAGCGAAGCGCCTCATGTTGGTCCAAGCCGGTGCTTCGGGGTCCCCGGTGGGCAATATAGAATATAGGATCGTAACAATTTCGTCACTTCAGAAGGTTGTGGCTGTAGGATGCTGTTGGACTTGATAAAGCAAAGCCTCACCATACCCAGAGATTACCACAGCCCTGAATTAGACAGTACAGCTTAATTTGTGGAGGAGTCCTGGGTAAGCCCAATCCCCTGAACCCCAATCTTTGTACTAGCTCCCTGCGTTTTTGGGTTTAGGGTTTAGGTTCGATAGTGCGCAATCCCCAGCTCAATAAGCCCAAAGATAGGCTTCAAAACACATGACAGGGTCTAGGGTTCTGGGGCTTAGAGTTTTAGTTCCCCTAAACCCTAACACCTACACCCCGTCTTTCTGCATGATTGCAAGCTGCTTCGAGAAAAAGGTCCCAAAAAAAACACGGCACCCTTGTAGACAGGACCCTAAGAGGCAGTTAATTCAGAGAACTACACATTTCTGTCCTCTACGGTTTAGGGTATAGGGTTTAGGGTTTAGGGGTTAGGAAGCATGAACTCCTTCACAACAGCGACCTTCGAGCGAACGGGGCAAAGGCCTATCCCTTGGATCTAGTTGCCGCCAGCTTCTAGATTTCCCGCTGCTTACAAAAGGGTTATACGGGAGTTTCCGAAAATAGGGGACGGTCATAGGCCCTTATAGAGTACCCTAAATAGTAGGACCCTTATTATAAGGACCCCCAAGATAAGGTACCCGTAATCTCAGAAACCCCCATGGGGCTGTGAGAGTTTCGCGCTTCTAGGAACTTGCCAGCATGGAACCTTCCAGCGTCACCCTCATGTAAAGCACCAAAGTGTTCGCGCGATAAGAACATGAGGCATTCCGAAGATAGGGTTACCTTACGTTGGGGTCCTCACAGTAAGGATGCTACTCTTTAAGGTACAAAATAAGTGGTCCCTATTTTCGGAAACTTCCACATGGTTGTGAGGTGTAGTATAAAAACACCAGGGTGGTATGAAGGAAGCAGACAATTATAGCGGTGCCTTCTCAAACCTCCAGCTCTAACCGCAACAACCCAACAACAGCAGCACATAACCCTGAACCCTATATTAAATATCTTTGATCATTCTATTCTATACCCTGTCAGCTCTTACAAAGATTCTACCCCAAAAAAGCCCAGTAGATCCCCAAAAAAACATAGCTGTAGGAAGCTTGTTCCAGAGGACGATAACCCTTGCTGATTCCTCTACTTGTCCAGTATCCTGGGAAACTGAAACCTTAAACTTTGGGAGTATATTGGGATTATGTAACCCTAAACCCTAAACCCTATGTAGGGATTATAGTACCCCAAAAAGGTTAAGGTTACCTACTCTACCACTAGGTTCCTCCAGTCCAAGCTTTCACTTATCGGACCCATACGAAAACCGTTCGACCATAAATCTTCCAACCCATCGAACCCAACAAACCTTAACATCTAAGCCATGCACTCCATCCTGGACCACTGAACAATAACCCCCCCCCTACCTTACTAAGTATTATCATCGGGATCCAAAATATTAGGGTCATTTCAGAAAGGATGTTTAACAATCAGGGGCCAGGGGTCTACATTAAGGCCGATACGGAACCCTAAAGCAACAAAGCGTCTTTGGGACTGCCTCAAAGGGTTTACGGTTTAGGGACACTACACCCCTCAACCAGCTTTACTAGCCCAAACCCTATAAACCCAACCCGGAACATAAAGCCCCGCCGAGGGTCAACTGCGTGCCAGACGCCAAATGTGAGGTTTTGGGCGAACCAAGATAGTGGCTGTCACTCCTTTTCTTTTTATGGCTCAGGGTCTAAAATAGGGGCTTAGAGTTAAGGGTTTAAGGTTTAGGGTCTATAATAGGGGCTTAGGCTTAAGGGTTATAAGGTTTAGGGTTTTGGGGTTGAGAGGCTTGGGGGTTGAAGGTCTAGAGTTTGTTTATGTCTGCGGGCTTAGGGGAACACCGAGAATTTCAGCGCCAGGGGTTTGGGGGAACATTTAGAACGTCTTCCCCTCAGCGTCCCTGTAGACCTGTACATATTTTTCTATACTCCAACAAATCCACTCAGAAGGAGTTTGGCACCCTGGAGAAAGGTTGTCCGGAAGTTTGCATTGGGGCTTCATGGCTTCAGAAAACCTAAACCTTTATCCTTGTATGATGGTCTGCAGGGTCGTGTTGATGCGATGCTGCTCCGCATCTCATTGGGTGGGGGGGGTACAAAAACGACTAGAGATCCTCAGTAGCAAACATTACCACCACCAGCACCGCCACCACGACTATTGCTGCTGCTACTACTACTGCTACTCCTACTACTACTCCTGCTACTACTGCTACTACTACTACTCCTACTACTACTACTACTACGACTCCTGCTGCTACTACTACTACTGCTACTACTGCTACTCATACTACTCCTACTACTGCTGCTGCTGCTGCTACTACCACTACTACTACTACTACTACTTCTACTTCTACTTCTACTACTACTACTACTACTTCTACTACTACTACTACTACTAACTCTACTACTACTTCTACTGCTGGGCTCTGGGGCCAGGACCAGGACAAAGCGTTGCGATTACCCAACATCAAAAATCAAACCAAGAAGAATTTGGGAAAGACCGACTGACTAGAGCAGTATGCCTGCCAACACTCAAAACCCCAAACCGTCCTCATGGGCAACATGTCCTGACGGTTATGGTTTTGGGGTTTGGGGTTGAGGGTTTGGGGCTTAGGGTTTAGCAGCACCCCCGAGCATCCCTTATAGGGGTCTCATATTCCTCATTCGGAGGTAGTTAGCAGCATAGAGGGCAAAGTTGGGGGTCTAGGTAGGGTATAAAGTGTAGGCTTATTACTTCCCTAGGCTCCAGTTCCTTACATAGTAGGTTCACTAACCACGTCATACATGACCCAGTAGCCCAATATTTATAGGCAAATGGAGCCCGAGGGATCTTGTTCAATATCTGCATTTAATTTTTGCTACAATCAAGGGTAAGTCTTTGGGGGTCTAGAGTTCAGAGTTTATGGTTAGGGTTAGTGTAGGGTTTAGGGTTTATCTGCTTTAACTCTTAACCGTCATCAGACAGGCGGCGAGTTGAAGTAACGCTGCAGACGCAGCTTCAGGGACCAGAGGTTCACGAAGGTATCACCATCGACCTGGCAAGTGGCTAGCACAGGAAGTTGGCCGTCTTAAGCTAAGAAGTCCTAAAATCGTCGACCCATGTTCTGAAGCTAAGCGGTGTTTGTTGCAGCAGAGGATTCAGCATTGGTCAACGGCTACAGAGCTTGACAGCAATGTAGGTCGCTAAGGACATACTATAGGAGCCTAAAAAAATACCAGTACTATTTTGAGGTTACTTATTTAAATTGTATTATAATGGGCCCCAAAACCCTATTCTATAGAAACACGGAGCCACAATCGAGCTAAGATTTAAGACCGGGACCAAAGGGCTTCTAATGCAGCGATTCGGTGGGAGCATGGTGGAAAGACCCGACCCGACCGGATTAGTCTCGTCATGAGGCGCTTCGCATAGCACCAGAAGTCGATACCACAGAGCCATACAAGACTGNGGAGCATGGTGGAAAGACCCGACCCGACCGGATTAGTCTCGTCATGAGGCGCTTCGCATAGCACCAGAAGTCGATACCACAGAGCCATACAAGACTGAAGGCCTCGGTTCTGGGGGCTAGACGATGCAAGCACCTGCCTGCAGATGGGGGAGTGCTGTGGCAGCAGCAGGCATAGAGCGGCAATTCCACCACTTTGTGCCGTATGTGCACGGCAATTGCTTTCATGCGTCGCAAAGAAGCGAGCTGGAAACAAAAGATCAAAATATGTGCAGCCTTCCTGCAGCACTAGGCTGTACAGTAGGAATTATCATTATAAAAGGTCCGCAAGTGCTCTTTACAACTGTACACTGCACTGTTCAAGGCTCTTCAGACAAAACTGGGCCTAGCCAGAGCAAATGTTCTCAAGCCCCGAGGAACTCAAATCCCTTGCTGTGCGCGTTGTAGACGGGCGTAGGGATGTTAGCGTATCTGGCCTTGAGTTGCAAGGCCAGGTAGAGGGAATAGATGCGATTTTGCAGAAGATTGCCGCCGTGCAGCCAAAGGCCTTCCNTCATCTCCATCGATGCCCGTACCCAAGCCCCATATCCTGCCTAGGCGTGCAGCCGTGTCTTTCCCAAGAAGTTCCGCGATGAGCTTCGACAGCGGCGCATAGCCCGTGGCAAAGACTACCGTGTCGGCGTTGAGATGGGTGCCATCGTTGGTGACCACTGCAGATTCGCTGAAAGCTACGGCACTACCAGTCTTCACTTTGATCGACCCATCCGCAATGAGCTCTGAAGCACCGACGTCCAAGTAAGTTCCCGAGCCAGTCGACAGATAGTTCGAGGTGTTCGTGGAAGTTGAATCCAGGAGAAAGCCCACCTGGGGTTTCTAG
>BGNK01003286.1:15776-78410 GCA_003297005.1 Symbiodinium sp. clade A Y106 | reverse complement strand
GCCCTTACCCCAAGGGTCCAAGTACCCAATAATCATATACTCTCCAAAATCCTAACCTACATACCTACTATCCTAAAACCGAGTACCTGATTATTGGGTCCTTTGGACCCTTGGGGTTATATTAAACCCCTCAGGTCTGAGCCTTCAAAGAAGTCCCAGCCATTGTCAGGGTGTTTCGAGGGTGGTTGTCGGAAATATGGTTCCTTTTTGGGTCCCTGATATAGTACCGCACCTTATATTTAGGGTACCCAAAGAGGGACCATATTTTTGACAACCACCCATATATGGGATATCACCATTTTTTATGTTTGTTTGCGTGCTTTTTGGGGCCCTAACTTAGGACCTCGAACCTTCAGGCCCTATATAAGGCCTTTTACAGGAACCGAGATTATAGATCCCTTTAAAGCAACCCTTTAAGGAAACTCAGTATAGGGTTTAGGGGATCCCTTATAGATCCCTTTAAAGAAAGGAACCCTTTAAGGAACCCTATTATAATCATTAAAACCCTTAGGGCTGAGCCTTTAAAGACGTCCCAGGAGATTCGGCGGCGACGTCCATCACCAAGCGGAAGGCTTCCACGGGCAGTCAAGATAGGAGCCTGAATGGGGTTTAGGGGGTTTAGGGTGTGTAGACAGTGTGCGCGCGGTGGGTGCGCTTCTTTAGAAATGGGGGCGCACGGCGCACCCACTCATCGCGCGCTTGCGTCAGCATGTAGTCCCGCCCCAACCACCCCAACTATTCTCAATTAGGGTTTAGGGTTCACCCCCCAAACCCCCCTCAAGGGGGGCTTCCTTGCTCTCTGCTTCCTTTCGCTGTTCGACACATAAACAATCACATTGACAACCAAGCAATGCTGAGATGGATTGGTGTCGGGTTGTGGGTCATCGCGGCCTGTGCCGGCCGCTTGACGAAAAGCATGGGTTTCCATCAAAAGGCAGGGCAGGGGCAGGGCCAGGGGCCAGGTGGCCCATCTGCCAGCCTGGGGCCCCAGATACAAGTCAGACCAGAAAAACCACATCGCTCGCAACGGTGAGGGGTTTGGGGTCGATCTTTACTGCCTAACGGCAGAGAGGTCATTCGCGGGGCGGCATCACTACAGTCCTCGTAAACGGGAGGCTTTACCCTCCCTCACCGTTCTGACGGGACACTCGGCCGGGGGCCTTGGTGGGAGCCTCGAGCGCCCATGCAAGTGGTCAGGGGCGCTCTCGGCAGTTTGGGGGGTTTAGGGTTTAGGGGGTTTAGGGTGATTACTTAGACCCGTGATTAGGGTTTAGGGTTATCAGTTATCAGGGTTTAGGGTTTCGGGCTATTAGGATTTATGGTTATCAGGGTTTAGGGCTTGTAGGTTTTAGGGTTCAGGGTTTGGGGTTCAAGGTTCTCAGGGTTGATACGGCTCAGGGTTATTAGCCCTAAACAGGGTTTAAGGTTTAGAGTTCCTTGGAGGGATATATAAAGGGTTTCTTGAAGGTTTCCATGTTCCTGTTACGTTTCTGTAAGGGTTCCTTGAACGGATCTTCAAGGGGCTTCAAGGGTTCATTCATTTTTCTGTAAGGGCTCCTGTAAGGGATCTAGCAGGGGTCATTTTAGGGCAACTACAGGTTATTCTAATAGTTACCTAAGGGTTCCAAAAAGCTGCCCTTATAATCGTAACTAATACTAAGGTTATTCCTCAGGGCTGCGTTTTCTAAAAATGCTGTAATACGCCTATTCAGGTGCCTGTCTCATGTCTACTTCCTCCTTTTTGAACAGAATCACACAGAGGGTAAAGGCAATACGGGTTTCCCTAAGCCCTAAACCCTAAACCATGTCCCGACTTTCGGTACAGTTCACGATCCTGGAGCTAAGGGCTTTACGGTTTTACTGGGTTGTTGCTATATAAGGAGTTTAATTTAAGTCACATAGTAAATAAATGTGGTTTCCTAATTATGGGAGTTTGAATGATGAATTCCTTACCAGGTACCCAGGGTGTTGGTGTTTGGTTCGGGTTTTGGAGTCTGGGGTTAGGTGCTGTCCACCCCGCCCCCCTTGTCAACCTAATGTGGAGCCTCACTCATGCCTTGAACCGTGTCCCGATAGACAGCATCAGGTGGTTGTGCCAAGCTTGAGTGCCACAGAGCGCGCCAAAGCGTCGCAGTTGAGAGCTCGGGCGGTGTGAAGTTGTGGAAGGTTTTGGGCTTTTCTCTTCGGGTTGGAAGTTTAGGGTCGGATTTAGAAGCCTCAACGACCATCGATGCACAGTTGAAACTTCGAACACCGCAATCGCCCGGGTTTTGGGGTTTACAGCTCAGGGTTTTTGCTTCATAGGGTTCTGTGGTAGTGTAGAAGCCCTCGGACCCTGAACCTTTCGCAGAAAGCCCTTGGTCGTCGACCCTGAGGGGCTTAGCCTTAGCCTGAACCATAAACCTTACACCCGAAATTCTGAACGGAGTCGAGGGCAGAGGATATCAAAGCTCTCCTATTCAAGCACAGCTGCTCTTACCGCTCCCTCCTGAACTACACACTGCGGCCCTCAAGCCCACAAGCACAATCTAAACCCAAAGCCCGAAAATTCCGACGCCGAGGCCCAAGATGCGAACCTAAACCCAAAGTTCCGTGGGCCCTCCGAGATGTGCTTTGCCGGTCGTCTGAGGCCCAGGGCTGCTCCACCACAGCGCTCAAGGTCTGCTAGCCGGAAACCAAGTGGGGGTGTGAGGGCCAAGTAAACAGCAGTAAATGAATGCCATGCTGTGCGCGATGCATATTCACAAATTTGCTTACCATAACATTCATCTTCGAAGGGGGTCCGCATGAAATGCAGTATGCATGGACTATCTGGGTCCGGAACATAGATACCGGCAGACACACAGAGACAAGAGACCGGAATTCCCACACAAAGCCGACCGCTCCCGCGAAACGAGACGCTGGGACTTCGCGACAGAACCAAAACCTCCGCACTCGATGATGACCTGTGACTCTACACCGTCGGCTTGCCACAGCCAGTGTTAAACAACAGCGGACTCAGCGAATATGGCCGGAAGTAAGGTCACTTTATGCAGTTTTGCAACAAGCTTTGACCATGATCGTAAGCATCATATGACTATGTTTCATGACCGTACAAAGCCCTCCCACCTGGCCAATGGGAGAACTTGAAACGTTTTGGCCTGATGTATTTGGTAAGTCTTAGGGAGTCTGAACTTGTTTGGCCCCGGTTATTGAGCAGGAGAGCACTAGACTCAGTAGACGGCCTATAGCAACCTGATCAGCCTGATAGCCACCTCAAAAATCACGAGGTTGCAAATCTCCCCGGGAGTACATCGTCGAGGCCTGGAACCTACGACTTGCGAGTTGGGCTTCTATATGTTCAGAAAGAGTTATGAAGGGGCTCCCTTGACATTGTTGATGCTGCAAAGCGTTTAGGGTTTTAGGATGGTTTCGGGTTTCGGTTCATTTCGGTTTCGGGGCTTAAAAGTGTATCAGAACCCTTCACCTGCCCCACAGGAACTGAGTACGGCGGAGAGCTTGGGAGTGGCGTGGGAGTGGGGTTTAGGCTTTATGGTTGGGGTTTAGGCTCGCAGTCGCTTGATGGGTTGGTTAGGTTGGTGTTAGGTTCGTGTAAATTGTGTAAATGTTGACATGGGTGTGGCCATTTGTGATCACCAGTTTGATGGAGAGGGTCTGCGGCAAGTTTATGACCATCCTTGGGGATATATCTTTTGTGACCACAGTAAATTTCTGGAGGTGATCCCTGATCATTCATTATGTAGTCTCGGGAATATTGTCATCACGCCTCGATTTCGGGTGTGGCCTTAAACTAAAGGTTGAGAGGAGTCTCTGCTTACAGACAGTATACCAAACAGCGAAGACAATCTACTAGGTTCCTGAGTAGTATCCTTTTGCAATTCCTGTTTTAGGGTCCGTTTTTTCAATCCACACAATAGGAAAACGGGTACCCTTATTTATTAAGGGGCTACTCAGGAACTTGGAATCTATCTCAACTAGCTCTATCTATACTTTGCTGAACAAACCATGACGGCTTCATCTACTTGGGGCTCAGTGCCGTTAGAGCCCGCTTTTGCTAAACCCTTTCTTAAATAAACCTTGAAAGCCGCGTAAAGCCTATAAGCCTACAAGGCCTATAAACCCTATCGGCCCTATAAGGCCTGTAAACCCACCACCCCTAGATCCAAGTCCTAAACCCTAAACCCCAAACCCTAAACCCTAGGTTGTAGGTTCGATTACTCTATGCTTGCACCTGCATGTCGGATAAACGCCTTCAGTTTCAGGGGTTAGGGGTTTAGGGTTTAGGGTTTAGAGTGCATCTCGGATAAACGCCTCCGGTTTCAGGGTTGAGGGGTTTAGATAGGGTTCAAGGGCACAGAATCCTTGTAGAACGCTTGTAGAAAGCCATTTAACAGCTTTATAGAAATCATGCGCAGCCTTGCTAAGTTCCTTATGTCTGCGGTGTAGGGTGCTAAGCTCCGAGCCCCTCAGATAGATTCTGACGATGGCCTTTCCATCGGTTACAGCCTCAACCCGAAACTGCCCCAGAGTCTTTTCGTTGAAAAGGGGTCTAAGGGCTTCAGGCTTAGGCTTTAGAGTTTGACTATAATCTCCATTGTAGTTCCTTTTTTTGGCCAACCATTTTCATGCTTAGGATCCTATAATATAAATTTGGTTAACCAACAAAGAGACTACAATGAAGACTCTAGGGAGGGCTTTCGGTATTCTCGCGCTCAAGGCTGGTTCCCTCTCCTCTCAATCCCTGTCCTTCGTTTCAATTCTTGGTCTGTCCCATCTATAGTAGAAGCCAGAAAGTTGGAACATCATTATCCTCATGCCCTTAAGGTAAAGTATAGGGAATCCTAGCACTAATTCTCCTTAATCCATGTTCCAACTTTCTGGGATCCAGTGTATGGTTCAGGGTTTTAGGGTGTAGTGTCAGGCGATTACACCGGCGGAGGCTGAGAAACTGACAAAGTCTGCTGGAGCCCCCGGACTTTGGAGGGTTTCAGGGTCTAGAACTATTACGGTTTAGGGTTTAGGTTAGGGTTTTTTGGGTTACTAGAGTTACTAGAGTTTAGGGTTTAGGTTAGGGTTTTTGGGGTTGCCAGGGTTACTAGGGTTTAGGGTTTGAAGTTTCACATACCTTTGGTTTTGTCTGTTGGTCACATTTTTGAGTTCCGGAAAGAGTGTTGCGGGCGAACCTCACCTAGAGTAACAAGTTGCTTGTCTTACCGACGCGGCATATACTAAACCCCATGGCGGAGACCCGAAGTCGAAAGGCCTTAGTGGAAGAGTAGGCGCACTGAAAGCTTGAAAGCTTTTCAGGATATATACAAGCCGAGGAGGCCACCCGAAACCAAGCTAGGTGCAATCATGGTTCAATGCATTGCCAAAAACTGGGTGTGCAGCTTGCAGGCACTGCAGCAACCACTTGAAAGGCACGCCTCGTTGACTTTCCGGAACCTCACCAAGAGCAAGGGGAGGAAAGTCTTGTGGAGGAGATACCAGTGCTAGCAGGCATGAGAGCAGCAGATGCTGCTTGAGGAGGCTGGGAAGTATGACGTTGACATGTTCTTGCTTCCCGTATCCTTGGATGCTGCAGCCTCAATATCCAGTTTCTGGGTTTCAACCCACACACCACCTCTCAAGCTCTTCAGTGAGAGGCCGGTCTTGCAGCTCTTCCACCATCCCTTGGCCATGTTCCTGGAGCTTCCCGGGAACTGTGAGGTTCAAAACTTCCAGGCCAAGCTGTCCCAGCTGCTGTACGACTCTGGTGTTGAAGTCGTGTTCCCTACCTGACATCCTTTGCTCAACCACTACAACGGAGGTTGTGTGGCCAGAAGGGCCCTGAAGGTGCACTGGCACACCGTCCGACCTGCCTGAGCAGAGCTCGGCATTGGCCAAGTCTTCTTGGGCCAGACATTCCTTAGCAGCTTTGGCGAGGCCCCCAAATGCTGATGAACCCGAAACGTTACTTAAAGCCCCCAAAGCAAATCTTGAAGCCAACCCTGCGCCCTAATCCAGAAGCCTTAAACCTAAAGCCCTATAAAGCCTATAAGCCCTATGCACTATGAAGCCCTAATTTCCCGCAAAAACAAAGCCTAGGCGCCGCAATGCTGCCAGTTTGCGAGTTTTCAGTTCGGGGCTATATTTCGTAAAGCTATATGAGGGGAGTTCTGGGGAAACCTTGATTCCAGAGGGTCCGAGTTTCAAGTAGTAGGGTGTTGGGTGGCAAACACCCATTCAGAGTATAGGATTTGGGATCTCAAGCCCTACTGTTTGGGCACTTGGACCCGTAATGGAAGACTAGGCCCTACTCTCGTGGTCGCGGCCACTGGTTCCTGGAGGCATGGGGCCGTGTTCTTCCAAAGGGACGTCGAGCGCAACGTGGGGTTTCAAATAGGACTCGAATAGGGTTGTGAAGGACTTCGGGGGTTTTGGGGTTCAGAGTCTAGGGTTTATAGGCTTATAGGGATACAAGCGGGCTGCGGGCATATGGCTTCAGAGGTTCGGTGAGGTTTTTGGTTACGGCTTTCGGCCCGGGTCGCTTGTGTAGGTTATTATTGACGATGGTGGTGACGGCCACGATGACCGTTTTGCTTCTTGTTTGAAGTTGCCTGGGCTTTGGAGTACCATACTTTAATACTTTTTTCTTAAAGGAACCATTATGAAATAATAGTTTATACTTTTTTCTCCCTGGCTACTGAAAAGCCCAGTTGCTGATCAGCTGCACGCCCCATGCGGGCTTCCCCAAATGCTAAAAACACTTCACATACGTATGCGCTGATCCTTAAGCCCCCTTAGACTCTGTAAGCCTTGAGCCTTGATTAGAATAAGGCTTCCTTTTAAAGGGGGCTACTATAAGGGATCTATAAGGGTACTATAAGGCTACTATAAGGGATCTATAAGGGATCTTTTTCAGGGTGCTATCATGTAGGGGGCCTTAATGATTAGAATAGGGTTTGGGGTATATTATACTTTTCCATGTTAGACTTCCGAGCAACCGTCTAAGGCTACGGCTCTCCCAGTGTTTCGGCCTCGTCCCAAATCAGATTGGGAACCCTTTTCAAGGACATTACAAGGTGGACTTGACTTCGGAATCTGGCCACTCTCAGCTTCGGAATTTCTTTTAGCAGGATACATCTCAGGCGAAATGTAAATCTAAATAGCGGCTTCAGTTGAGCGCTAAGTCGGCCATTAACCATAAAGCCTACACCCAATACCCCAAACCCAATACCCTAAACCGTAAGCCCAATATCCTAAACCCAAAGCACATGAACCTTAAATCCTATACCCGACACCCAATACCGTAAACCCCAAACCAAAAGAGAACATATCACCCCTAAGCCCAATACCCGAAACCTTAAACCATAAACTCTAAACTCTCCTAGCTAGGTCGGCCGTTTGCCGCAAAAGCACCGTGTGGTGCTATGTGTTACCGCTCCAGCTGTCTCAGCCCTTCCCGGTCGAACATACTTGAAGTAATACGAGGTGCTGCATTCCCCTCTTTCGGGGGACTTCAAAATCCAAATGTGATAGCAGGACCTCTTCGGGCGAGCGGTGAGTATTTTGAGCGAGCGAAATACAAAGTTCAAGCTAGCGGAGCAAACTGCGATTCCGCCCGAAACGCTGCCTCGAGCAGAAAGCACTCTCACGCCGAGCCGCCGAGCATGGATCTTTGGTTTTAAGAAACACATGTATATATGTACATGTGTATCCCATGCAAAGGCTGCAGTCTTCCATTTGTCCATAGGCTCCACCCAACTGTAAAAGGGGCTGGGAATTAGCCTTTGGGCTCCGGGTTTCGGAGGGTGCCTAAGCCCTACACGAGGAAAGATGCCAGTTGGAGTTGCGGGATACTAAACGCTTAGTACCCCGGCGCTTAACCTCCGTTCTGGAGTACCATACTTGAATGTTTTTGTTAGACCTGTTCCTTAAAGGAACCCTTATGAAATAAAGTCTTTACTTTTGCACCGCCCTGGTTATTTCAAAGTCCAGAAGCGATCAGGGTACTAGGGCCAGGGTATTTACATCGCACTGAGAATCCAGGCATGTGCTCAGGGTGGGTATATATGGAAACAATCACAATGGTCTCTTCGCCCACATCACGAACAGGACACGTAATATAGCAGTCTGAATAACTGGTGCTAGTATCCCCTTATAGTTCTCACATAGTTCTACCACAATATAAGCCAAAACACGGTTGAAGTACCAACAATCTCTGGAAGCTTGAAACTTTGAAGCCGCCAGGCACTGCTGTCGCTCCGCTTCCAGATACCTGGCTTGGGGACGACGTCGCTCAGCCAAAAGCGTTGCTTTCTGGGGAAGTCCAAAATCTAATCAACTGGAGGAAGAGTGTATAGTGTTTGGAGTTTTAGAGTTAGGGTTTAGGAAATGTAAAATCAACGCGTAAGCGCGCAGGGACCCAACACGCATGTATAATTTTTTCAGCCTACCCCCCAATTTTGGGGGATATTACCACTTAACGTTTATATTTAGGTGCTTCGGTTCCGCACCCCAAGACCCCGAAAGCTATTGCCCTAAACCCCGAGCCCCTAATTCTGAACACATTTAGAACTCTCTGGAAGCCTTAAGCCTTCGAACCTGATCTGCCCCAAACCCTTGAGTAGTGGTTTGCATTAAGCTTCAAGGGTGGCTGAGCAGAGGGTTTAGAGTTTAGGCCTAATATAGGAACCTGATTAAGAAACCTTGGGTCTGTATTAGGGTTCCTTATATGAATCCTACTAATTTGGGGTTATAGGCCAAGGATTTCTTAATCAGGTTCCTACATTATACTCGTAACACAATCGATCCTCAAAAAGCCAAGCAGTACTGTAGATGTACAGTCGTGGCGGTGAGGGTGGTTTCGCACTAGTCTCAGGGGCTTTGGTGAGTGTATGAAGGGTTCCGCGGGATGTACGGAGACTGTCGATGTTTAGGGGTTCATTATGGGGATGCTGGTACTTAGAAAGCTATGTCTGCATCATGCCCTTTCAGAGCCTTTATGGGATCCCGCCATTACAAGAACCCCTGAAGAGCCTCCTTAAAACGAGGGTAACCCTAATGCTACCCTCTCAGGCGACCTTTTATAGAACCCCATAGTACCCTTAGAAAAGGATCCCTCAAGCCCCAGGGTCCGACATGATGGTTTTAGGGCTGAGGGTTTGGGGTTTTAGGTTTAGGGTTTAGGGTTCAGAGGGTTTGGGGTTTGAGGCTTAGGGTTTAGGGGGCTTGGGGTTTGAGGTTTCAGGCTTGGGGTTTAGGGGTTCAGGGTTTGGGGTATTAAGGTAATCATGGTATGGCCCCGAACCAACTGCAGCTCGGGGAGGTCAGAAACCGTAAAGCCCCGCCTTCTATCCCTAAGCCCCAGAACCCCGAAACCCCTGAACCACTAACCCTAAACCCTAAACCCACTAAACGCAAAACCCTTTGGCCCTAAACCCCTAAATAACACCCTAAACCACTCAGCCCTACCCTTGAATAAAGACCTAAACCCCTCAGCTGAAAGACCTTCAACTTAAACCCTAAACCCCTCCGCCCCAAAACCCTGCATAAGACCCTAAACCACTCCGCCCTCAAGGCCCTAAACACCTACATAAACCCCTCCGCCCTAAACCCCTACATAAAACCCTAAACCCCTCCGCACGAAACCCCCAAACCCCAGCCGTGACCCCCACAGCCGGGAGCATTGAACCGTTCGGTGAGGATTTCCTGACTGCACAGACGGACTTCGTCATGTTCCAGCCTTGGACAGCTTTGGGTTTTGAGTTTGGGGTTTAGGTTTTATGGTTTAGGGTTTGGGGTTTTCAGCTGCCTTCCCGTGCAGGAGGGTTTCTGCATGTATGTGTGACTGAGGCGACTGTTTGCCGGAGTAGACTTCATTATAAGCCAGTGTCCCTTCCGGCAAGCAAGAACCCTGCCTTGTTTGAGGGGCTGTCTTCCATGTCAATGTTCCATTTTCTAAACAGATGTATGACGAAAGGCACCCAAGATTCGAACCAGCCCTAGCCCGCAACCCTGCTTACCCTACCGGCGCAACAAGCGAAGCATATTGCTTGTTTTCGTTCTTCATGTTCCTCATCATGATGATGCCACCTGTGTGAAGCTCTGTTCCTTCTACCTCTACAGAATCCTAAACCCTGCTTCTTAAAGATACCCCAAGCTCCTAGGTCCAAAATCCACTTGGCAAAGAAGTCACACATTAAGCCCTGAACCCTTAGCCGCATACCCCAAACTAAACTCCTGAACCCCAAACCCTGAAACCGTAAAGCCTGGCCCAAACTGAGCCAAAACTTAGACTATCGATCCTCAACCTGATGCTCTTGACCATAAGTCCTAGGTTCTTAGGCCGTAGGGGTTTGGACTTTCAGGTTTGGGGGCTCAAGACAGCCTTAACCACAAACACATCAACCCCAAAAAGAATCCACACATACCAATCCCATCACACCCCCCCTCCGCCCCACCACTCGAGACAAAAACCTGCCAAAATCACAAACCCTAAATGTAGTCAACCCTAAGCCCAAGCTCTCTGTGCTGGATTAGTGCCGAAAGATAGGCGCTCGAAACAAAAAACCAGCCCAGCGAATCTAGCAAGAAAAGAACTGAAAGTGCTGCAGAGCCGCAGAGGCTTTCGGAAGTCCATGGCCTCTCCGACTCGGATGCCGTGGGCTCGGAGTGATTTTAGCACGGCTTCTATGTTCGTATCATTGCTTTTCAAAAGATATCATTGTTATTGGTATTACTAGTACTACTATAAATGTTTGTTGTTATTAGTATTATCGCTGTCATTATTATTACTACTATTATTTTCATTAGTGTTATTATGTTTATTATGTGTATTGCATCTTTTTTGGTTTCGGGTGTTGTGTTTATGCTTTCGTACTGTTGTGACCATTATTACGATCATGATCGTTGTTAGCTTCACAATGCCAGTATTTTCATGTTTCCTTTTAGTAGTAGCTAGTAACAACTAGTATTGTTGTTGCCATTGCCATTGAGATATCCATTTCCATTACTCTCACTATTACTGTGTACTGCTCTTGCTAGTGCTATTGTTGTTTCTACGGATAGTTTACTAAGGTTAGCACTTTGGTTCATCCGTTTTACTAGTCAGAACAAACGTACTGGCACGCTTACTTTTACTGTTACTATGATGCTGCTTGTGGATAGTATGTTTACTACGATTTGTTTTCTGTGTTTGCTTATCAGGTTTCTCCTTGCATTGTTTCATACTGGGTTAAAGTTGAATATGTTTATGGGTTATAAGTTATGGCACGCCAAGTATAGCACTTCATGCTGGGGACGGAGGTGCAGTTATTTGGAAGCTTCCGGCTCAGGATTTAGGATTCGTGGTTCGTGATTCTTGTTGTTCGGGGTCGAGGTTTGTAGGCCTTTAAACTTTATGGTTTTGGCTTTTGCATATAGTAGGCGCTGTATGACTAGAATGACTAGCACGAGCGAACAAGCTTCAGTCCGACAGATTGCAACTCAATAATTTGGTTATGTTGTAGTCATGAAATCCATCTCAAACCGTGTGAGTGTGTGTGTGTGTGTGTGTTTGTGTCAACATGGGGAACCCAAAGTTAACTTCGACCTTCCCTGGCACCATCCCAACAAGCCATCATAATGTACCTGGTCCAATCTTGGGGCATTACACACGAAACAGGTGCATCAGATCTTGTTTATGGATTTGTTGAGCGGTGCTCGGGGTGGTTGATAACCTGCCGCCTCTACGAGAATTTGAGTGCGTGCGAGGTGTATGCTTTCCTTGGTCTCTTTGGCTTGTGGGATACAGATTTAGGTTTTCAGACACAGGGTTTAAGCTCTTGTTCTGCTTGCAGTTTAGGTTCATAGCATCAATCTATACAATGTATATACGTATGTGTATATATATGTATATATATATATGCTTACATGTATAGTTGTATATGCACCTAGCGCATGAGATCACACACACACACATATATATATACATACATATATACCGATGATCATATGCGATATAGTTGCGTCGATGGATGGATGGATGGATGGACGGACGGATGGATGGATGGATGGATGGATGGATGGATGGACGGATGCATGCATGCAGGCATGTATGTATGCAAGTACGTACGTATGTATGTATGTATGTATGTATGTGTATTATATGTAAATAAATAAATAAAAAATATATATATATATATATATGTATGTATGTATGTATGTATGTATGTATTTGTAAATTTATATGTATATGTATATGCATACGTCTATGTATTTGCATATAATGGCTTCGGGGTGGAGGTTGGTGATCACGACCTCGCCTTTTGGTTGAGTGTTTTTTTCGTAGGTTTCGGGGCAGGAACTCCATACAGTGAACCCCAGAAAGTTGGAACATGGGTTTAGGAGGATTGGTGCTGGGATCCCCTATACTCTACCTCAAGGGCAGGAGGAGAATGATGTTCCAACTTTCTGGCTTCTACTGTAGACCCAAATGCCAGAGAGGTTTAGGGCTGATCGCTTACGCCCTAACTCCTCAACCGAATGGTGAGGCGTCACCTCGTTCTGAAGGAGAAGCCCATGGTGGAGGGGTTCCTGAAGCTACGCTTGGGCTTAGGTTTTGATTTCTGGGTTTTGGATTTGGATTTTTCGGGGTTTGGTTTATCATGCTACACCAAACCCTTCTTGAAATTGTTTTTTTCGCCCCTGTGTTGAAGCTCGAGTCGAGTTTTTGTGTTTGAACTTGCTGGCTCTACCCATAGGCCCCAAAGTAGTTAATTTGGGGGTTCATATTTAGAGTTCAAAAAGGTAATCCCAAAAAGGAACTACTTTGGGGCCTACTTGGAGGTTCAGGGGTAGTTATAAGTAGGGTTATAAGTCCCCTAATATGGATTATAAGTATAGTTACCCTACTTATCAGCCTACTTATAACTACCCATGAACCTCCAAGTAATTATGGGTAACCAGTCAAGAACTTCTCGTGTTCGAAGTGTAGCATCTGGGGTGTCGAGTGATTCAGGGAGCCTGGGAGTTGGGTTTAGGGTTTAGGGTGTAGGGTTTAGGGTTTATAAGGGTTTAGGGTTTAGGGTGTAGGGTTTAGGGTTTAGGGTTTAGGGTGTAGGGTTTAGGGTGTGTAGACAGTGTGCGCGCGGTGGGTGCGCTTCTTGAGACATGGGGGCGCACCCACTTATCGCGCGCTTGCGTCAGCATGTAGTCCCGCCCCAACCACCCCAACTATTCTCAATTAGGGTTTAGGGTTCACCCCCCAAACCCCCCTCATGGGGGGCTTTCTTGCTCTCTGCTTCCTTTCGCCGTTCGACACATAAACAACCACATTGCACAACCAAGCACTGCTGTTTTGGATGGGTGNGGCAGGGGCGGCAGGGGCAGGGGCAGGGGCGGATGCAATCTGCAGCATAGTAGTATCCGGCGGACGGCGGAACATGTGGAGCCTGATTTCATGGACAGCTACATCAGCCTGAAAACCTTAAGCCTTAACAGCAAGTCCGCCCTTGAGGACACATCTCCGACTCCAGCGACGAAGCCCAGATCAAGGACTGCCACCTTCTCTTCACAGTATCCCGAACCCTATAGCTCTAGCGGCGCCCGGCCAGCCCTTTGAAAGCCCCCCTCCTCCGGGAAGAAAGCAAGCAATAAGCTGTTGTAAAGCATCACGACCTCGGATCTGAAGCCACCAAACTTTGACATGGTTTAGTTCTGTTGAAGGACGACAGGCTTAGCAGGATTCTGAAGTCGCAGTCTACAACCCCTCCAAATCCTTGGAAGCCTCAGGCCCTAAACCCCGAAGCTCAAACCATTTTGTGGCTTAGGTGTTGAGGAATGTGAATGTTGCAGTACATTCCTTTTACTGTAGAAGCCCGATCAGTTACTAACTACATGCGTGATATTATACAGTGATATTGTACTTTAGGGCTCCTTATCACCATGGTTCTACGAGAATATACTCAAAACCCCTGTACGGGGGATGCGGCATTCGGGGCTTCAACGGATTAAGGCTCAGTACAGGAGTTTGGAGTCGAGTCTAGGGTACGTTTACATGCTTGAAGCGTTATTCTCTCAGAGATCTGAAATGGCAATGCAATGGCCTGCATTCTCTTAGAACCATCTACAAATTCCACGTCCACAGAGTAAAGCTAAAGCCAAAACCTTCCCCTAAGGTTCAAAATGGCCCAACAGCCTTATAGATCCTAAACCCTAAACCCTAATGGTCTTTAGGCCCAAAAGCCGTAAAATATGAGGCCTTAGAGCCTTAAGGGTTCTACATTACCAACCTTTCGCCTTCGCAGCGCAGGACCGCTTGAAGGTCAGGATGCCCAGGGGAGTCTGGGCTAGTAGCACCCACCTAGTAGTAGAGTAGGTAACCTTTAACCTTTTGGGGGTAGTATATAATCCCTATATAATCCTTATACTATGAAAAAGGTTAACCTTTGCTCCCCCATGATACCCGACAAGTAGGGTACTCTTTAATAGAGCATTTATGGTCTTTAATTATTAGTAGCGGGTATTGAGGGGAAAAAATAGAGGGTACTTCGGGTCAAGGTAGTATAGGGGATCTAAGAATTCGAGCAGGGTTTCGTAGTCTTGTTCTTGGTCTTACCAGGGTTTCATAGGGTTTCTGCAGTCTGTAGGATGCTCGGTATGATATTGACTGGCATGTTCCTGTAGCATGATCACTGCAGTAGTTAGGGCCTTGCGAGACCCCTATACTGCGCTTTGGAGTACCATACTTTAATACTTTTTTCTTAATGGAACCATTATGAAACACAAGTTTATACTTTTTTCTCCCTGGTTACTTAAAAGCGCAGTATAGTACGGCCTTAGGATTGAGGGGTTCAAAGGTAAGCTAGTAAGTAGTGATGTGGGGTTACAGTATCTGATCATTAGGTACTTGGACCCTTTGGGTAAAACCCAATTGAAAAACCCTAAGACCCGAAACCCACGTCCGCAACGCCAAGTTCTCACACCTCCGAAACTCAAAGATGCAAATCAAGCTGAGAACTGGGAATGTACCTCATTTCGGGCGCTGGGCTTATTGAAGAAACCCGAATCCCCGAACCCCAAACCCAAAGCTCGGATCATTATACCATCTATTGTGTTTTTGTTTATAGCGGTTCCTGGGCGTAGGAATTCAGTAGGTTTAGTAGGTGAAGATATTGCAATGCTCATGGTCAGGATGGTTTTCTTGCTCTTCTTGTTGCAGTTGTCGTTGGTGGGGAGGTGGTAGGTGCACTGTACGTTACATGGGTGGTTGTCAAAATTATGGTCCCTTTTGGGGTCCTTAATATAATACGGCACCTAATATTTAGGGTACCCAAAAAGGGACCCTAATTTTGACAACCATCCACATGTCTCCTCCATCGGCACGATGTCCATGGCGACAGGGTCAGAAGCAAAGGCCCGGGGACAGATGAGTTTGTAAGTATTCCAGCATATAGTGAACCTCGGAAAGTTGGAACATGGTGCTGGGATTCCCTATACTTTACTTTAAGAGCATGAGGCTAATGATGTTCCAACTTCCTGGCTTCTACTGTAAACTGCCTTGACTCGGACTATTGCAACAATGACTCTGTCTGCAGATGTCCGCTATGATGAAAGCCTAAAGCCATAGCCCTGACCTGACTCTACAGGTCTTGGGGAAGTTGTTAATGTGTTCCTCTTTTGGGTGATGGTGTCTCCTATCATATTTTATCCATATCTCCAGATTCTTGTGGCTTACCTTCTAAGGTGCTTTCCCTAGACCCTCATCCCTCATCCCTTTGGACCCTATACCCCCTAACCCCTACATGGACCCTGAACCATCGACCTTAAATCTTGAACCCTAAACTCTAAACCCTAAACCTTAAATCTTGAACCCTAAACCCTAAACCCTAAACCTTAAATCTTGAACCCTAAACCCTGAACTCTAAGACCTGAATCCTATACCCTAAAACCCTATATGGACCCTGATCTCTGAATCCTCAACCCCAAAACCTAAAACCCTAATATAGGGGCATCAATAATCAAAATAGGGCTTGGGGGGTATATTATACTATATTTATAGAAAGGAACCCCCCAAACCCTAGTCCGATTATTAAGGCCCCTAATGTAGAACCCCAATTATTCTAGATCCCTTATAGACCCCTTTAAGGATCCCTTTAAAGGGAGCCCTATTCGAATCATTAAGGCCCCTACATGAAAGCCCTTAAAACTTAGCTTCCCCGAGGCGCTTCTTCGCCATCGCCGGCCGGTGGCGGCCTCCTCGGTGCGTGCTGCGGGAGGCATGTTAGTTGTGCTTTTTATGAAAGCGGTTTAGGGTTTAGGATTTTGGAGTTTAGGGTTTATATAGGGTTATAAAAGCAGAAAACAATGGTTTTATAGAAGCAATTCACAAGCAGAGGGGTCCAAAGTACCCAAAACTTGCCTTCCAAGACTTGGCTGCTTGGGTTTAGGGCCTTGAGGGTTCAAGGTTTAATTCGTTTAGGGTTTAGGGTTCCAGGGTTTAGGGTTCCAGGGTTCCGGGGTTTAGGGTTCCAGGGTTCAGGGTTTAGGGTTCCAGGTTTGTGTTGTAGGAGGCTTAGCAGCTAAGTGTTCAAGGAACAGAGAGGATTTGGGGATTGAGGCTTTGGGAGGGTTTAGGGTTTACGGCTTTACAGTCCGGGAAGGTGTAGGGGATCCACAGTACCAAAAAATCGTGGTCTTTCTTCGTGGCTCGCTGGTCCATGTTGGCGGTTTAGGGATCATTTACGGTTCTTAATGAGTGCACTCTGAGCTTGAACAGCTCTCATAGCTTTTACGGTTCAGGCTCCAAGGTTCTTGGGTGTGGGTTCCCAGACCTTCCAGTATCGACTAACTAGCTATAATTATTTAAGGAGTATATATATGTATATATATATACATACATACATACATACACACACACACACCTTAAATCATATTAAGGATCCTACTTTAAGTTGCGGTATATTCCTTAATGAAAGAGTATTGGCAGGTTTGGGAATTCGGGATAAGCGTTTAGGATTTTCAGGACGGGAACTTCGCCCCATAGCCCTGGCAAAGTAATTTAGAAGCCAAAATAACTACCAACATTATTCCTGCGGGCTCCTTCTTATAATTATGCTAAAAAGGAGCCTAAAGCCCTATTCGAATTACTAAGCCTCCTACATTAGGCAGGTGTGTGTGTGTAGTAAGGCTTAAGTGTTCGGTTTCTGGGTGTGTATAATAAGGCCAGAAATCACCGTCCGGGCAATTCAGAAAGCAGATGTAACCCGATTCATCAGAGGCTTGTCGAAGGTTCAGGTTTGCTGGGGGTTCAGAATTTGAGATCTTTGACTTTCTAGGTTTTGCGCTCTAGGTTTGGTTCTGCATTCGACGATTCGGTGGCTGTTTTCGCAATGCAGGGTCGAAATCGGGAATCAGTTTGGCATTTCGGGTTCGGTTTTTTGTCGAGTTGGGGTATAGGCTTAGCCCGCATGTCTCGTTTGTTTCAGGTTCAGAGTCTGTGTTTTGGATAACCTGGCGCCAGGCCGTAAGCCCCAAGCACGCAACCACAGACCCAGATTCTTAGACTATATGGGACTTTCCGAAAATAGGGGACCCTAATATACTACCTTAAATAATAAGACCCTTATGATAAGGAGCCCCAAAAAGGTACCCCTAATTTTCGGAAACTCCTATATGAGACTGCTAGACTTACTAAACCTCGCGTCGTGCCTCGGGTGCGGAATTCATTGAGGTGCTTGCCTTAATCCCTTGAACTGATTAACCCTAAACGGCCCTAAACCCTAAGTTTTAAACCATAAACCCCGCAAAACCCTTAACGTTTGCCTCAACCCCAAACCTTAAACCTCAAAGCCCTGAACCCGAAATGCTGCACCCTGAATACATGTCTTCAGGCTGGGGTTGCAGCTTGTGCACCGGTAGGGATGGGAGGCTCGATACCGCGCAATCGGAGGACATGTCTTCACCCGTAGTAAGACTAAGAAGCCCGAGCTTTTGCTGGGCATCCAGGCTCGAGCCCTAAACCCAAACCCCAACCCCTCAACCCTTGAGCCTATACGCCCAAAGCCCCAAACCCTAAACCCTAAAACCCTCCAGCCTATAAGCCCAAAACCCCAAACCCTAAAACCCAACCCTGAACCGAAGCCATTCAACTCAGCAGTCTGCTGGCAACCCAACCTGGCAGAGTCCCACCCTGGCCAGGACCGCCAGCAGTGCGCCCACAAGGAGCCACCGATCTCTCGCGACGACTTCCAAGTTGTCCACAACTTTGAAACGTATCAGCCCATGCGTCATCATGATGTCCTTGAAAGCTCTAGCTTTGTAAACCCCAAATCAAAAAATGGCTGCGCCCAGTCTAGACCTTATGCAGAAGAATCCCGACTATAAGGACTCCCAAAGTTAGCAGCAGAGTAGGTATCTGTTGTCTTTTTTGGGCTGTTTTTCTCTACACAATCCCCCAAAGGTTAACTTTGAGTTCTTGTAGGATACTGAAGTTGCGCGTTAATGAGAACCTGCAGCCTCCAAAATGCTATGAGATTGCGAAACCCGCGATATTTGAAACCTAGTGTCGGAGAGGCATCTGGTTGAGGGCTCTTGGTTCAGAGACTAGGATTAATATTCAAGTGTAGGGTTTCGGTTTAGGGTTTGGGGCCAGTTGAGGGCATTTAAGGATCGCTGCATATGCCTTAGCAGAGCAAGAACTCCAAGTAGTTTAAACCATAGTGCTTATCTACGGGGGCGTTGGGCTCGTTGGATCTTGCGCAAGACGAAGTCCTAAGTAGGAGCACGGATGCAATATTTTGGTATTTGGACTTAGGGTCGTGGTAAGTGTAGGGCAGTATTTCCCCGTGAAGGACATTACAGGATTAGCAGACATATTCAGATATTAAGAACACTCCGGGCGGTCTCGGCCGTTGCACTCAGAGACTTTACGGCCCAGTAGGATTGCACTGCATTTTGTAACAGGTAGTGCAAAGGCTGTCCGCTTAATCACGGTTGATCACCTCGGCGTGTCCCTGCTTCGGTATGTAATAGTCGTCTCAGCCCACTTACCAAGACCCTGGTATGAGCCTTCCTTATATGCCCCAAAGCTTCTGTCGTGACTGTTCGGCCCCTGTACTAGGCCCCGAGACCATGCACCTGAAGTGGTCGTGGTAATTGCTAGACGAGCCTACACTGGTTCTATCCTACACCAAAGTGCCTGATCATTGGATGCTTTGGACCCGTAGCATGGCCGCGCCCGTCCCGGCCGTCCCAGAGGAGTGTGTGTGTGTGTGTGAGTGTGTTGCACTGCAGATGGCGGAGCGATCCATGATCTCCGCCCTGGCCGTGCACGAGTACGACTTCGTGAAGGCCAAGAAGGCAAAGGGTGGGCAGTGGCGGTGGCTTTCGGGCCCACCGGATGCCCCACTGGGCCGCCTGAGGTGGACACGTCAAGGTTTGGCATGCCCGGACCTGACCAGTCGGCCTTCGTCGTGAAGATGCCCCGGCCCTTCACAGGCCAAGTGCCTGCAAGACAAGCAAGGCTTACTACGGCACGAACGAAGGAACCCATCGAAATGGAAGCACTCCTTCATCCAGATGCGACGCAGGTGCAAACTATCCCCAGCCCATAACCTAGATGCGATGTTTTGTGCACATGGCCCTTGCGAAAACCCTGTAACAACTTATCGGATAATTATGGGCCGTGCAACCGTGCGTATAAACGCTACAATGGCGCATATACAGCCACTCCAAAGCACCGCTAAACCTCATACAACTCGAATGCAACCACAAAACATATATGTAAATACATATGCATATATACATATATATATATATATGTATAGGTATAGACATGTGTATATACATACATGTGTGTGTGTGTATGTAGATATATATATATATGTATATATACATATGTGACCTCGTAAACCGTTTGAAGCCATTACGCCCCAGACACTCCGGACAGGGCCCTCCTCTCGAGCCCCTCGTGCGGGCAGCGCTCAGACGCCACGCGTTGCAGTGGCTACTGCAGGCCAGCTTCAGAATGAGGATCTAGGGTTTAGGGGTTATTTAGTAGATCATGGTATAGTATAAAGTAGAGTAGCATGGATAGTATAGTATTGTAAAGCAAAGTAGAGCAAAGACTAGTTTTGTACTTACAGTACGCATAGTAGAGCACAGCATCGTTGAGGCAAGAATAGCATCTATCTCTCTCTCTCTCTGCATCTTTATCTTCCGTCTGTCTGCCTGCGTGCCTGCCCGCCTGCCTGTCTGTCCGCCTGTTTGTCTATCTGCCCGCCTGTCTATCTGTCTGTCCATCCGTCCGTCCGTCTGTCTGCCTTGCTATCTTTCTGTCTATCTACATATATGACTTGTCTGTGTGCAGTTGCCCGTACCATGGACCCGCAGAGAAGTTGGAAGGACAACCGATGCGCACGCCTCGCGACAGAAGTGTGCAAGCTCCTTCTCGAGCCGAGACGTCAGGACGGAAGAGATGGGAGCCTCATAAGGGGGGATGATGGTAGGCAAGATTATAACCTCAAGCCTAAATCTTAAACCCTAAACCGTAAGTAAGGAACCCTTATATAAGAACCCCTTATCTTCATGCCGCCCTTGGATCCTCCCGCGAGAGAGCGAGAGAGAGACAGAGAGAGAGAGAGAGAGCGAGAGAGAGAGAGAGAGAGTTTAGGATGCGTTGTGTTCTAGGGCCTCCAAAGGGTCCTAAGGTTTCTTGCAGGCTTTATAGGAGTTTATCATAGTGCATATACGGCTTAAGGTGGCAGCGTACAGCGGGTTCGGGGCTTTCGGGTTCAGGGCTTCAGGGGTTTATGTCTGAGTTTGACGATGGCTTCTGGGCTCAGGGACTGGACTTGAGATTTGGTTTGTTTCAGGTATGGCATGTTTGGTTTAGAAATCGTTTCGTAGCCTGAGTCCAGTTAACATAGACGGACTTCGAGAGTCAAACATCTAACATATCCCATGGAGATGCCATATTCCATATTCAGGTTTGGGATTCAGCCCAATGCAATATCAACCTAAATTGCGGCCTATTCGTCACGGACTTGCTATAGTGAGTACTTTGGGGTTTAGGCTCTAGGGTTTTGGCGTGAGGGTAAGAGCCGAACCGCTTCAAACTCTGTCTTGGCAGCCCCAAATCCTAACCTGTGCAGTGGCAGAAGCCCACCAGCCCCGAAACTGTTTTTTCTCGGCTGCAGTGCGGTTTAGGGTTTGGGGCTTTGTAGGTCATCACAACGTGTGGACACTTGGAGCTTGGAACTCTTGGTGGGAGCCCCCATAGAGCTGATAGCAGTATAGACCACTAAACCCTAGACCTTAGACTCCTAAACCCGGAATCCTAAACCCTAGACCCCAAGTCCTATACCCGAAATCCTAAACCCTAAATCTCACTTGAGCCCTAAAGTTCCTGAACGCTCCATCCTAAGCCCCAAACTCCAAAGCCGAAGCACGACAAAAAACCCTACCTGTATGCTCATACCGACAGGGGGACACACAACCGGGGAATCTTCAGCGAAGCGATCTCCGCGATGAACATCGAGTTGAGATACGTCGGCACGGAGGCACCCCACCAGCTCGGCCGAGGTGAACGACAGGGATACATCCTCAAGGGCATCATCCAGCACAGGCGAGACAAATCGACAGCCTCGAGACAACGGAAATGCTCTAGCCAGAAGCCACGTTCGGGAAAAATTACAGATCCATCACGGAGGCTTTACGCCTTCCCAGTGGACGTTGAGAAGGATGCCGCTGGAAGTGGATTCGCTTGTGGCGGAGGAGAGCAACGGCCGGCTGGGAACGCACGAAGAGACTATGGAGGGTTCAGGGTTTAGGGTTTAGGGTGCTTGAATTCGGGAAGCAGATGCAGCTGAGAGCTGCAGCCAAGGATGCGTTCAGCTACATTCATCTACTTTTCTATACAACAGATCCTAACCGTCAAACCAGGTAGCCGAAAAAGGGGGTTAGATACGAGCCTGTAGGTAAACTCCAAATCTTAAACCGTGGCCCTCTCAGCTACCCCTAAACCCTAGGACAACCCGCTCGCGCTGCGAGAGAGGGTGTCCAGTCCCTACCACGAGCAGCAGCTGGCGAATGCCTCATGGGGTCTATAGTTCCTTCAGGCTCCATGTAGCTATATAGTTTATGCTAAATACCCTAAGGGTCCATGTGCCCAAATAGTATCTGCTTTGGCCCCCAAAATACCTATATAGGGACTACTCTAAGGCCAAAAGTATGTAAGGCACATGGACGCCTAGGGATGAGGCTTGTCGGGTTTCGGGCTTTAGGGTTTTAGGGTTCAGGGTTTGGGTTTTACGGTTTGGGCTTTTAGGTGTTGGAGTTAGCCCTTAGGAGGTTCCTATACAGGTACTTTAAGGCCTAAGTATGCAGTATGTATGCCATGAAGGATGCACTATTCTGACTGTGCATGAGCGTGACTGATGCACGTGGGCATGCGTGCGCTCTAAACATGTACACATGCAAATGTACATGCATACATATGTGTATGCATACATATGTATACACAGACATTTACATTTACTTATATATATGTATATATATATATATGCACAGAAACCCACACATCACTGCCAGCGGGCTATGGTTTTTGCGAACCCACTTTGACATGCTTCTACGTAAACCCTAGGCCCTACACCCTAAACCCTAAACCGTGTTCATATGTGGACCTCCCTACACCCTGAACCCCAAGCTTTCTTTAGATCTATCTGTCGGTCGATCTATCTTTCTATCTTTCCTATTTATCTAAATTACTAAATAAACACAAAATAAGACACATTATGTGTATATATATATATATCTATACATTTATCTATATATGTGTGCGCATGTCTATACTTATATAGCAGCCTCTAAACATACACATATGTACGTATGTCAAGGCATGTATGTGTTTGATACTTGCAAATGGATAGGCCGTATTGTTTGTGCCAGATTCTTGCTGTTGAGCTATTGGGCTGTCTGCCTGAGACGGTAGCTGCCTACAACACCAGACCCACGATTTGGAGTTTAGGGTTTGAGCTTGAGCCTCAACGCTAGCAAATCCCTGCTCCTGCACGGCGAGTACGTTTCCGAACTAGCGCTTGCAGCCTTCGTCCAAAGCGAATTCTCTTTCTATACCTGACGGTCCTGACTGTCGAGATGCATAATCAGACTATGCTAAACTGTACCTGTACTATAACATACCATACGATCCCATCCTATCCTCTCCCATACTATACAATGCTAAAAAAAGGTTTACTCTGCTATACGATCTACACTGTTATATGCTGGTATCTGGCTTTGGGGTATGGAGACTGCAGATTGGTACTTATAGGGAACCAGGTGATTTTTGTACTTGGACTATTCAGCAACGAGCCCTCAGTCTCAGGACGATTTGGGGGGTTAGGGGTTCAGTCTTCCAGGCGAGAAATTTGGGGGGTGCAGGCTTTCTGCACGCTCTGCTCGAAGTAAAGGCGTTGCTCTCATGCCCCCTGTGGCCCTGTATCCTAACCACTCGGCCCTAGACTCTGAACCTACCTCGCAAAGCCAAGTTCGCACGGCGCCGTCAAAAGGCACAACGGCGCAGAACAGGCTTGTGCTTCGAATGTCTCGTCATGGCTGATTCAGAACTCACTTGTCATAAGTGGGTAACATTTTACATTTTTATGGGTACTTAAAGCCAATAAGGAATAAAAATGTATATTTTTTAATCCTATCCCAACCATGAACTAACTCAACCCTCTATTTGCACTCCCCGCAGTTAGGGCTTGCGGTTTAGGGTTCACGGTTTAGGTTTTTGAGTTTGCACTCCAGATCAGACCCTGCCGAGGTTGTCCTACGACTAGCAGGGAGCTTCCCACTCAGCCCTAAATCCTAACATCTTGTTCACTGTCGCAATATGAGCTCCTTAGTGTTATATATATATAGAGTGATTAGTTGATTGATTGGTTGGTTGGTTGATTGGTTGAATGATTGTTTGATTGAGTGATTGATTGATTGGTTCATTGCTTGAATGATTGGGTTTTAATTAGTTGTGTATATGTATGTGTGCACACACATACAAACATACACATATATTCATTGAGATGTTTATGTAGATGTATCTGTATGTGTATATGTAGATGTAGATGTAAATGTATAAGTAGATGCATATGTATAGGCATATGTGTATACATATATATATATACATATGTTTGTTTGTTTGTTCATTGAATTGCTTGTCTTGGTATGTTGTGGCAAAGGGCAGGCGCTGGTAGGTAGGGTCACGCGTTCAGGGGCCCTGCAAGTTTGGGTTCAAGGTTTTTGTTTTCGGAGTCCAGTGTGCGGTTCACACCTTTGCCCCGGTTGCCAAAAATGGGGCACTGGGTTCTGGGTCTTACACGTTCTTGTCCATTCTCCAGCTCAAGGAACACTCCGCCAAATAATGAGCTGAGCGTCTAGGGTTAGAAGATTTGAACTTCTACGCGTTGCGCAGCCGTTTGTGCCCTAAACCCTAAACCGTGAACCCTAAACCCTAGGCCCTAAACCGTGAACCCTAAACCCTAAGCCCTAAACCCTAAAGCCTAAACCGTGAACCCTAAACCCCAAACCCTAAACCCTTAGGGTTTAGGGTTTAGGGTTTAGGGGTTTAGGGGTTTAGTTTTTTTTTAAGGCCCTTAAAAAAAACTAAACCCACCCGAGCGACTCCAAAGCCATGCTTCCAAGCAGGCCAACAGCTCCGAGAGTCGCAGCAGCTTGGCTGGCGGCTAGCGGCTCTGGGGTTGAGTTTAGGGTTTGGGTTTAGGGTTCAGGGTTTAGGGTTTAGGGTTTAGGGTTTAGGCTTAGGGTTTAGGGTTTAGGGTTAAGAGTTTAGGGTTTAGGGCTTAAGACAATATTAAGGCCCCTATAGTACCTTACGTGATCAAATGATATGCTTGCCTGCTGTTATATAAATGTCCACGTACCTCGCAACATCATTTATTCCACCAACATTCCTATCCCTTACACAGGTACCTGAGTTTTATGTGGGAGATTTGGACCCTGTCTGTGTTTACTTCCATATCAGATAATATCAGCTGTTTAATGGAGGTTTAGGGTATAGGGTTTTTTAACACAAAACCCTAAACCCAAAACCCTAACCCCCAAGCCCAAACCTTTAAACCCTTCTGGTGCAGGTATCTGCGGCACCGGCCGCACCACTCCCCGCGACGCCGAGGCGGGCGGTCAAACAGGGCTTAAGGGGTTCTTTCAAAGGGCTTTTGGGTTCCCAGAGACTCCAATATCCCTTCATTAAGGAATGTACCTTAAATCGTATTAGGGATCCGACTATCATATTAAGATGTATTCTTGGATTAAGGGATATTGGAGTCTCTGGGTTTAGGATTAGAGGATGATGGTTTAGAGTCTCCATAGTTTCTTCAGGGCTTCAGTTTTAATTCGAGGAGCGGTTTGTGTACGGTTCAATAGTGTCGAGTTCGAACATGAGAGCCTTAAACCCTTCACCCCCTAAATCCTTGGCCTTGCGCCCAGGTCCGTTCGCGCAGCGCCAGTGGAGACCGTCCCGAACAAGGCCCCGACCGATGTCGGAACTTGGCATAATATACGTAGGGGCCTTAATAAATACCTGCACTATTTTGGGGATTCCTCATTACACTTATAGTATAACGGGCCCCAAAACCTTATTCTAAATTATTAAGGCCCTTATGTTAAGTGTCCAGGATTCGAAAAATAGGCAACAGAGGGGTTTGCATAATTGCCAACAATATCCTTTAATGTTTGCTTGTAGAATAAACCCCAAACCCTCTTCTGATCATTAAGATCCTTCTGCTGTTTTTGTTGGGGTTCAGGCTTGTTTGTAGGACCAGTAATAAGTCAGTAGCAAGGGCCTAAGTATATACTATGTAGGTAGATTAAGCCTCAGGGAGAAGCCAAAAGCTGTGTACAGTATTGTCTTTGGACACCAAAGCCACTTAGGAGGAGTCCCCAAGCCTTTCAGGTTAGACCCGGAGTCCTTAAGAAACGGGCCCTTGAGACTTAAGATCAGTGCTAGCTTGAGCGGCCCTGAACACCAAAACCCTGCACCAAAGCAACCCAATCCTTAAAACCTCAACCCTAAACCCCTAAACCCCTAAAACCCCTAAAACCCCTAAAACCCCTAAACCCCTAAAACCCCTAAAACCCAAAACCCCAAAACCCAATGCCTAAGCCCCAAACCCTTCTTGCGACCCAGACATCTCCACCCACTCGCGCGGTGAGCGCGAGTCCTGGCGGCCCGGGTCACGTCACCTGGCGAAAGTTTGCAAGTTTTGGGTTTAGGGGTGTAGGGGTGTAGGGTTTAGGGGTGTAGGGGTGTAGGGTTTAGGGGTGTAGGGGTGTAGGGTTTAGGGGTGTAGGGTTTTGGGTTTAGGGGTGTAGGGTTTTGGGTTTAGGGGTTTAGGTGTTCAGGGTTTAGGGTTTAGTGTTCAGGATTTTGGCTTCAAGGGTTTAGGGTTTTAGGCCTTTAGGGGTGTAGGGGTTTAGGGCTTTGGGGTTTAGGGCTTAGGGGACTTTCATGGCAGCAGCCGCTCCGAGCACAAGTCTGTGGTGCAGATCACCCACTCTTTCAACGGTTTCACCTTCCTGATGCGCTGTGTACGTAGCACACTGGGGATGCACTAGAGGCTTTTCGAGGCAGCCCTATGGGTGGAATTCAATCCAACCGACCACAAGGGGAAAGAAGCTTCGGGCACACAACGGGTGAGGAGCTAGGGAAAGTTCTCAGAGTCATCGTCGGTATTCCACTCAACCGTAAGCCGTAAGCCGCAAGTCCGTTTGGAGGACGCAGAAATTCTAGGAAGAAGCTGATCATGAACGATGTGTTGCATGGTTTTTTGGCTGAATCATCAAGGTAAGAGTGTCGACAGGTGCATAGAGAGTTCTGAGGACTAGCAGTGTAGGGTTCCCAAACAGAGATGCTTTGTTGGGCTGGGCTTCAAGGGCGTGGTTTAGTGTTTAGCCTTAAGGGTTTCGGGTGGTGGTTATGACAGCAACTGCATCTCTGGGCTGCGCAGTGCTTCGGTTACGTTTTCATGGTGATCGGTTCATATGCTAAAGACAGGTAGGCTGCTTGGTGTCCAGGAGTTTGCATTCACTTGTGAGTCTTATCCAGGAGCACTTCGGTATACCCAGAATCCTCGTCTCAGATCCCTACTAAAGTAGGACATATAGTGTGAAGAGGCCAACTGATTAAGAACGGGGGGTTGTGCGGTTTAGGTTGTAGAGGTTAGGGGTTCATGATTTTACGGTTGAGTTTGGGATTTAGGACATCAAGTTCGTACTCGACCTGTGTCCAGGGGTCGGGGTCCCAAGTCAGTCTCGAAAGTGTTTAGTTATATGAATCCTACTATTTTGGGGTTAGAGGCCCAGGGTTTCTTAATCAGGTTCCTACATTAGCGATCCCTATAAAAAACAGATTAGACACCGCCCTACTCGAAGTATCATCCACCCAGATCTGATGAAAGCTTTCTAAGAAGCAGAGGTGCTGGCCTTTTCGGGTATCCAACGGGCGCATGTCTCAAAAGCTCGGTTGCTGGCTCTTATGGGCTCTACGAGTTGGATTCGGGGCTTGGTTGGGGGTGTACATGGGGGTTTCCGAAAATTAGGGGTACCTTACTTGGGGGTCCCTATAACAAGGATCCTACTATTTAGGGTACTGTATTAGGGTCTACTACTGTCGGAAACTCCCACATGGGTTTAGGGTTTTGGGTCTAAGGGTTTCGGTGTGGGGTCCAGTTGGGGCTCTTGACACAGCCGTTCGGACAGTCGGCATACATAGGTCTGCGTTGAGTCACCCCCCAGTATCTTGCTATGGGCTCAGAGACCAGTGGCACGTGTGTTAGAAGGGCAAGCAGATGGCGTTCTCGAGTCTCAATGTAGTAATTGTATAAGCACCTAAATGATTACAACAGGGTTTTCGGGACATGTATTCTAGAAACTATGCTAAGCGGGCCCCCAAATTGTCGCATCGGTGAGTATTTAGGCCTCTGCACCAGCAGCCCAGGGTACTCACGGCTTCAGCCTCGCATGCTTGATCGAATCAGGTGTCTAGACCAAGGCCAGGCAAAGGTTCTAGGGTTTAGGGCCCGAAGCTGTAATTGAAGTCCGTGCAGATCAAAGCTCCAAACTGCCACAACCCTATAAGCTTTTGCAACAAATCGTAAAAAACAACCAACCTCAAAACCCCATGGGACCCTAAACCCTAAACCCCGTAAACTGCCAAAGACTTAAACTCCAAAATTACCGAGGCGCCAGCGCGACACAGCCTCCAGTCAGTGAGGTCCCGGGCCTCTTAGGGGGTGCGTAGGGTTCATGGTTTAGAGCATTTTAGGGTTTAGGGTTTTAGGTTTTAGGGTTTAGGGTTACAACTGACAGATGGTTCTGTGTTGTGGGTCTGAGCGATGATCAAGGCGTTTCAGGGTTTCTTGCTTGAGCTATAACAGACCACCAACCCTTACATAACCTGGTCGAAAATGCAATAGCAACAGGGTTGACACTGCCCTGCGTACCCCATACGCTTAAAGCCTTAAATCGTAAACCCTAAACATCCCTCTCTCAGAGACTCCAATATCCCTGAATTAAGGAATATTCCGTAAATCAGATTAAGGATCCTACTGTAATTTAAGGTATATTCCTTATTTAAGGGATATTGGAGTCTCTGGGCTACCCCAAGCCCTCAATTCTGAAGATCCTTGGACTCTTAATTAAGCCCTGTACTTCGCAGGCGCCATCCTGCCTCACCCATGGGTGCGGGCCTTGCCAGGGTTCGAGGTTTACTAAAGGGGCCTACAAAGTTGCCTATATATATATATATATATATTTTTTTTTTTTTTTTGGGGGGGGCTCCTTATTTTAATTATATGCTATACCCCAAAACCCGATTCTAATTCTTAAGACCCCTATATTACCGCAAAGTCTAAGGCTTCAAAGACACCAACTCTTTTGGCAGCATCGCGTGCTTGGGGTTCAGGCTGCGGATTCAGGGTTTCAAGAGGTTCCGGTCTTATACTTAAGTCGGGTTTTGTGTGCTTTGGACTTGAGGGCATTCACGGCGCCGTGTCGAACTACTACTTCCATATTTGTGACGTCGACAAAGCCTTGGCAGTAGAGCACTAGTGAGAAACTATGAAAGCGCTGCTTCAGGGTTTGGTGTTTAGGGGCCTAAACCCGAAACCTAAACCCGAAACCCTAAACGGGCTTAGGGTTTCGGGCTTCGGGTCGTTGAGACAGTGCCAGGACAGTGTGTGCAGAGGTGAAATCACTTCTCCTGGAAGTCTGCACTTTGTCCTCTCTACCGGCCCTAGAGTGCCTATAATACCTATACAGGGACTGCTTTAAGGCCACAGCATATACAATACCAGTACATGCGAAAATGGAGCCTGATTTAGTGGCTTAAGAAAGCCAACCTTTTCGCGGACCCCGTTTCAACGAAGAACATCTATGCCTAAACATGAATCTCGAGCTTAAACGATTTTTTCCCTAACCATTGCTTCCTTTTGAGGCCTTTAGGGACCGAACCGCCCAAAAAGGAAACTTTCGATCTATGAAACCATCAAGCTCAGCAAAGCCCAGAAACCATTAGCCTGGTACACCATGGCGGCAGTTTCAAGCAATCCGGTGCTTAGTATGTATGGACCCTAAACCTTAAACCCTAAACATGAACCCCAGCCCCAGGGAAAGCAATGTCAGAGAAGGCTCTACCACTGCGGCCTGGAGCGGCGAGACAAGGCTGATGGTTTAGCGTTGAAGTTTACGATTCATGTTTTCGGGTTGGGCGTGAAAGAAGTACTTGTTTCGGTGATGAAAGGTCCGGCGTTAATTTCGAGTGAATATGGGTTGCTGCTAGCCATTTACAACCGGAAAAAATCATGCTGAAAAGCTGCTATGCTGGTGCTTGGGTAGTCTTCTGGAAATGGTCATCCCTAAACCCTAAACCCCTAAACCACTAAACCCTAAGCCCTTAAACCCCTACCCCCTAAACCCTTAAACCCTATACATAACAAACCCCTAAACCCTAAACCCCTAAGCCCCCAAACCCTAAGCCGCTAAACCCCTAAACCCTAAACCCCTAAACCCTAAACCCCTAAACCCCTAAACCCTAGACCCCTAAACCCTTTGTGTAATAAACCCCTAAACCCTAAACCCCTAGACCTACCCCCTCAACCCTAAACCCCCAAACCCTAAACCCCTGAACCCTTTGTACAATAAACCCCTAAACCCTAAACCCCTAAACCCTAAACCCCTAAACCCTTTGTATAATAATACCCCTAAACCCTAAACCCCTAAATCCTAAGCCCTTAACCCCTAAACCCTAAACGCCTTAGTTATACAAGGGGTTATAAGTCTCCGAACCTGGTTATAGCTGTAGTTATCCTACTCATAACCTCACAACTAGTTAACCATGAGCCTTCAAGTAGGGTCTAGGGATGTTTAAGGCTTGGGCTTAAGGTTTAGGTTTTACGGGTTCAGGGTTTAGGGAAGTTTAGGGCTTGGGGCTTAGGGTTTAGTTTTAGGGGTTCAGGGTTTAGGGAAGTTTAGGGCTTGGGGCTTAGGCTTTAGGTTGTATATAGGGATTCAAGGGTTTAGGGAAGTTTAAGGCTTGGGATAAAGGTTTAGGTTTCAGCGGTTTAGGTTTTAGCGGTTTAGGCTTTAGAGGTTTGTGTTTAGGGAAGTTTAGGGTTTAGGGCTTCGGTTGTAGGGGTTTAGGATTCAGGGCTTAGGGCTTTGGCTTCAAGGGTTTAGGGCTTCGGTTTCAGAGATCAGGGTTTAGAGTTTAGGAGTGATTATATTGTTTAGGGTTTAGGGTTTAGAGTTTAGGAGTGATTATATTGTTTAGGGTTTAGGGTTTAGGGATTATATGTTGAGCAGGCCTTTAGAAGAGTGTTTTCTGGGAGTAGGCTTCCATACCGGCCGATTTGGTTCGTGCAACTTCGGGTTGAAGCTGCATTCTACTGCCAGCACAAGAGTTTAGAGGTACCTGGTCCTAGTCATAGAGTCGGTAACCTTTAACCTTCTGGGGTAGTATAATCCCTATATAATCCCTGTGTCATGAAAAAGGTTAACCTGTGGTTCCCCATGATACCCGACAAGTAGGGTACTCTTTAATAGAGCATTTATGGTCTTTAATTATTAGTAGCGGGTATTGAGTATGTATCCCGAACGGAACAGAACACCAAGGAGCTGTAACCCCCAAAATCTTAAAGCCCAAACCCTAAACCGCACAACACCAAATCCGCAAGCCTAGCCCTTCGGGTTAGGGTAGCCACTCCGGGTACTTGGAGGTTCATGGTAGTTATACAAGGGGTTATAAGTCGCCTAATCTGGGTTATAGCTGTAGATATCCTGCTTATAACCACACTTGTAGTTAACCATGAACCTTCAAGTAGGGTTTAGGGAAGTTTAAGGCTTGGGCTTAAGGTTTAGGTTTTAGGGGTTCAGGGTTTAGGGAAGTTTAGGGCTTGGGGCTTATAGGGTTTAGGTTATTATACGGGTTCAGGGTTTATATCCTTTTATGGGTTCAGCCAGGTCTCCAGTTTCCCCTTCATTCTCGCTGCCTCGGACACCACGGTTGAGGCGACCTTCTGGGTGCCGCGAGTTGGTGTAGGGTTTAGGGTTGAGGGTTTAGGGTTTAAAGTTTAGGGTTGAGGGTTTAGGGTTTGGGGTTTGGGGTTTAGGGTTTGGGGTTTAGGGCTTAGGGTTTAGGGTGCCCAATCACTTCCGCTCCGCCCGGTCCCAAGTCCGGGAGTGATTTGCGAGCCGATTTCAAGACTGCGTGTATTTCACATTTGGTTCTTTTTGTTATGGTTTCTTCACACTTTGAGGAGGGGCCCATGGATTGCATGAGGGTTCGGGGATTTCCGTAGGGGGCTTCGAGTTGTAAGATTGAGCAATTGAGGGTTAATGTCAGATATATATATATATATATATATGTATATGTATAGATATACATATATATATATATAAATAGATAGATATAGACATAGATAGGGAGACAGAGATAGGGAGATAGAGATAGAGATGGATACAGACATAGATTTAGACATACATGCATAGAGAGAGATAGGGGTTTCGGATATAGGTCACTATTTGGGTCTGGGGTACACCTTGGTTTGGGCCTTGAGTTTTTGTGCTTTGAATCTAATTTGTGGGGTTTACCTAGATCCCCAACCCAGAGGGTGTCTTGGTTGGGTGTGTCCTTGACATAGGTATGTAGCATTAAAATGTAGCGGTAAAGCGAGTCAGAACCGCGGTTTGAAGGCATGGTCCACGGTTGCAGGTTTCACAAGAAAGCGGCTATCAGAAAGGCGAGATCATGGCCAGCTAGAGGGGTAAGGGTTCGGGGTATGGGTATTAGGGACACCAAGTCACAATCTTCAGGGTGCTTAGGGTTCAGGGTTTAGGGATCTTTAGCATGGCCATAATGTAAGCACCAAGCAATAAGGGGATCTGTGGGGTGGGTTCTGGTATAGTCCAGGTATCGACACGGCTGTGTGAGAGTTTGAAGTGTGCAATTTGGCAGAGCTGGACGACGCACAGCTGAACGCGCCAATCGCATGATATATCGTGGTTCTTTGGAGAGAATACCTGCGTACGATGCATTTTTCTTGATATTTAAAAAGATTTGGAGGTTGCTTTACCAGGTGTCGATTTCAACAATGCACAAAATATTCACAGTTAGTGTCTTAGAATCAGCCAGTAAAGGGTAATCAAAACACTCCAAGCTCAGTGATTACATAGTCTAGCATGGGTGTAATCCATACTTGGTGTCTGCTAGGGCCTAGAACTCAACCCTAAAGGAACGATGCAGATTCATCCCTGTGTTGGCTTCGTTTGGCGCTGTTCAGGATCGCATACACACACATACACACGAGACTCATGACATTATAGGGCTGCCACATGATCGACACTCAAGCTTCTTGCGCATATCACCGCAGTCAGCCACAGACACTGGTCTGAAACAGCACATCTGCAGTAAGTAGCCGTAGAAGCGTCGACCTTCGCAGGTATATTCCTTCAGCTGAATGAAGCTTTGGCATATCAGCTTCGGACGCCCCCGGAAGAGAGGTAACACCCTAGAAGCCCGACCCCAAAGCCGCATCAAAGCCGCCTAATGTAGGAACCTGATTAAGAAACCCTGGGCCTATAACCCCAAACTAGTAGGATTCATATAAGGAACCCTAATAAAGGCCCAAGGTTTCTTAATCAGGTTCCTACATTGCTGCATGCAGGCAGCCATACGTTGCACCCTCGCTTCTGTCCGGTGCCCGCGTGGTTGCAGGTTGCGTGCTGAGCATCGAAAGACTGCTACTCTGGTCCATGTGCCCAAATATATACTTTGGCCCCAATGTACCTAAATAGGGACTACTTTAAGGCCAATGTATATACTATTTGGGTACATGGACCCTTAGGTATTAAGATCTCACAGTTACCCGTCAAACAGGGCTCCTGAAAAAGGCTTGCACCCACGGTCTTCAAGCTTCGGAAAGATGGAAGAATTGAACCTTGGATAGAGGCGGCCTAAATACTCAGCCCCTCAACCCTGAACCCTGCCAAGCGTCCGGGTTGTTTGGGGTTGAGGCTAGCAGCTACCGGATACAGGATTCAGGATTGGCGCTTTGCGATTGGGGTTTAAAGTTTAAGTCTGACTCGCAGGGTCCACGTAGAAACCATATATCATATAACCCTTAACCTTGCAGCCACAGACTTGTATCAGCGGGTTTCCGGATTGAAGGATTCAAAGTTGAAGCCTCCGTGCCGCCAGCATACTACAGGGTTGAAGGGTTTCTGCAACCAGACGCGGCAATCAGTACTGTCGGGACAGTCTTCTGCCTTCAAAAGCACATGGACAAGACGCTCCTCCAATATTTGCAGGGTTTGGGTTCAGTTTTCGGTGAGCATTAAGGGTTTAGGGTTTAGTGCAATCACCAAGACAAGCTTAGGAAAGTGAGACGTCGGGATCAGAGGTATAAGCCCTGCCTTGCAAAGCCTAAGCCATCTAGGCTCGATGCGCCATTCATCCATCCCTCTTCCAAACCCCCTCCAACCCCGTCCGACCCCCCCCCNCCCCCCCCTCGACCCCCGAACCCCCGCGCGATAGTGGACAACTCCAAAACTCACCCATCGTTACTCCAAATCCGTAGCTTGTTGTTGCGGCTCATGGAAGCAGTAGTGAGGATTACATATGTAACCTTGATTAGTAGATTAGTTTCCGGGGGTTAGTTGTTTTGTTGGTTTGCGCTCAGCTGTCCCATAGCTGCAATCAACATCCTAAGCCCCTAAAACCGTAAACCCTAGACCCTAAACTTTCCCTTAAACCCTATACAGCCTTTTTTAGAAACCCCCTTAACGCCTTAAACCTTATACAGCCTTTATTAGAAACCCCTTAACGCCTTAAACCATGCTTGTCATGTCTTCCTCAGAAGTCGGCTGACAGGCGGATACCGACTTATCTGGGCTTTGGAGTACCATACTTTAATACGGTTTAGGGTTTAGGGTTTCTTCTTAACGGAACCATTATGAAAAAAAGTTTCTACTTTTTTCTCCCTGGTTACTTAAAGGCCCAGTTATTATCTGAAAGAGCATATTCGGTCCGCGCTGACCCGGTTTCCTTCTTTTCCAAGGCGGCCGGATGGGCGCATGAGGCATCCGACTATTGGTGTTTAAGGCCTCGGGTGGGGGCTGTAACAAGATACTGTAGGCCTTACAGTTTACTTTGACTTTGGTGCATGGCTTGAGATCTGCGGTTACATTAAACTAAACTAACTACCACAACTTGCATGTCTGGAGGCCCTTATTGCAAATTGCAACCCTAATATATATATATATATATATACATACATATATATATATATAGAGGATGTATAGGGAACCTACAAAAAAGGTAGGTTTTTGGTAGCTCCCAGAGGTCTGAATATGCTGCGGTCCCTAGGAGGATTGGTTGGAAGCAGGGCCTTGAAGCCCAAGGCCTAATATGCCATATGGGCGTTTCCGAAAATAGGGGACCCTAATTATATAGTACCTTAGATAATAGGATCCTTATTATAAGGACACCAAAATAAGGTACCCCTAATTTTCGGAAACTCCCATATAAACCTCAAGCCAGAAGCCCTGACATCCTAAACCCAAAGGCCTAACAGCCGAGCTCAGAGAACCCTGATTCAGACAGTGAAAGGACCAAGAAGACAGCCTGACTAAGCTGGATGAGGGTTTCGGTTTTGGAGTTTACAGATTCGCAGAAGGCGAAACCTACACCCTAAGCCAAAATTCCTGGATCATGTCGGGGGTTAAAGGGTTCAGGTTCAGTGACTAGGGTGTCGAGGCTCTGGGCTTTAACACCTATCTGATTGCATGCCCCACAGATCCCAACACCAGTACATAGCCCTTAAAAACCAGCCTGCAGTTGCTACTTCCTTAAATACCCGCTTCAGTATCCAATGATATGAGAAAAATGCAGCCCTGGCAGGGCTTGTTCAGCACGTCATACCACTACCGGACTACTGCTATCCCTTTAAGACTCGGTATGGTCAGATGAAGGCTTTTTTCTGGCCGACTCGCCTTGCCTACCACCGAGCATAATTCACGAAAGCTCCCGAGACTTTCGTACTTCATGACACTCGAAGTGTACTTTAGGATGATACGACCCCCTTGAATTTTGTGGAGCGTTGGAGTGTGGTTTTAGGTTTGAGGAGAATTGAGATATATGGCTTAGGTTACGGATTTTCTCGCCTTACATTTTCTGGCTTTGGGGCAGGTCGGGGTTGATTTATGAATGTACGGTGTGCAGGATATCCTGATTCGTATTCAGGCGTTAGGGAGTGTCTGGTGTTCAACAGGGATGCTATATACGTACTTTACGGCTGAAGTATACATACTGAATAGGTGTATGGAGCTGTAGAGGTCATGAGAACGGGTCATAAGATGAAAGGAAGATTGCCAAAGTTTCAGGAGCGCAAAGTAATTCGGCGTCCTGCGAAGTCAGTTGGATGTGAGTACATTGCCAGGCATCTAATATCTGTAGGGGTCGACAGAATTTGTGACCAGGTCTTCTTACAGTCATTGTGATAATGTATATTCCAACATATCCCAAAACTCTGTTCTAATTATCAAGGCCCCTATATTTGAGTCTTCGGGCTCATGATATTGGTGCCCTAACCGCCCACCCAGACCCTCCGTTTGAGTTCTCTTCCGGACGACAAATTTCGACAGCCACAAGGAACACCTACCCGAGCCCTAAATCCTAACACTTTAATGAGGTTTGGAACCCTAAGATGCTAAATCACATGGCTTCGTTCTTCATTCTGACAGAAGAGGAATCAGATGTGGACCAGTGTCGCAGCAAGAGGTAAACAAACCCAAATTTTGACCTAGAATAGGGGTGTAGGGCTTGGAGGTTTGTTTTCCTTGCTTTCGAAGCTACCAAAGAGGTCTGCATAGTCTGCTTAGCACTGTTTGCCCCTGACTCCTTTACAACGATACCAGAAAACTGAGACGCTATTCCGATAGCGCATTTCATGTCCATCTGGCCGACAGGATTTGCACTTTCCCCGGACCTCCCCCTCCCAGCGGGCAGTGCGAAGAAAAGCGCGCCTGCTCGACGCCCTTCAGTGTTGTATGTATAGGGTGCTCATAGAAAGGAAATTGCAAGGTTTGAGAGCCTAGCAGTTCCTGAACCTGGCCTTCGGCGTCCCAGTACCCGTACCCTATAATGAACCGTTATTTACTCCCCTGAGAAGTAATCTACAGGTATTATTACCCCAACCGGACCGCAACCGCCTACTTACGGTACTTGGACTTGAAAGTTCCATAAGCCCTAGGCCCTAAACCCTAAACCCTAAACCCAAAACCTAAACCCTACAGGCCAAAGACCGTTCAATCACAGACTCTTCGTGGCGGCTCGAAGGCTCTTGGGAGCTCCTTATTGTAATTATTATACTGTTGATGGACAAAATCCTGCATGACCCTAAGGACTCTAAACTATGGGAATTATGGTATATTCCTTATAATGGGTCATGCAGGATTTTGTCCATCAACCGTAGTATTATCGGCCCCACGGCCCTATTCTAAGGATTAAGGCCCCTATATTACCTGCGACTTTAACAATTATCCCGAAGCCAACCCCTAAACCGTTCAGGTGCCACATGCTACGGTGTCAATAGAAATTGACGTTGCCGGGGAACCTTCAAGATAACGCTCTGTACCAAAGAAGGACAAATTTGGAAAACACATACAGCGCTAGATGGAGAGTGGGGTTCACGCTACGGCTCCGAGTAGTGTGACTTAGAGGCCCATTATGTAGGGGTGACTGCTTTTGGGTCTGTAAACATCTACTACCTTGGTGCTCGCCTCAGGATTTTTTGTCGGCAAAGGCTGGACATGTCAAGGTTCATAGTCTTAGGATGCAGGGCTTCGGGATAGAAGGTTCAATTGAAGCTGTGGCCAGACACTCAACTCTACAAGCCTAAACCTAAACCCTAAAGCCTGATCCCAAATCCCTAAACCTTAAACCAAGCAACCTGCCAAGAAAGGGAAAGTTCGGACACATCTTCGGATTCAAGAGGTCGGTCGGCAAGGAGTTTAGCTATGCAGGGTCGGGGATTCAGGCTTTAGAGGGTTCAGGGTTTAGGGTTGAGGCTGTTGTGCGTTTGGCGTTCAGGGTGTAGGGTTAGTGTAGGTTCCTGACAAATGCACCCATGTTCCTTAAGGGCCTTTATCATACGATCGCCGTTATCAAATTTGTTCAGGTCAGTTCTTGTTTAAACCAGGGGTCTCCGTTGTGGGGTTTTGCGGTTTAGCGCTATGGGCCTGATGCCCTTCCCTAATAGGATGCAGGTACCTGTATGGTATATACTTCGGACGTAAAGTACATAAAAGCAACCCCTTTTAATTCAGGTCTAAGTATATACTATATAGGTACATGGAGCCTTAGCGCATGTTCGACCAACCTATCGAATCCCAAAATCTCACCAGCCAAGCTCGAAGTTATCAGACCCAGTCCTGTTTACTATCCGGTGAATCCCAAGCCCTGAAATACTCCATGGAACCCTGGGCCCTAAACCCTGAACCTACACCCTGAAACACTTCATGGACCAATCTCACGCACCTTCCACAATCCAAGATACGTGCCGAAGGTAACCCACATAGCTTTTCATTACAGCTCCTTTCCGTCCCTAAATAGCTACTATATATACTACCGCAACGTACCCCAACTCTACCCCAAAGCCACATTTTATCAATTAAGACTTTAATTGAACCTCACACCAAGTCACTAAGCACAAGGCCGGACCTCTTGATGCTGTTTGATTTGGCTCAAAGGGTTCTTGCACTAATGCCAGGGCTGGACATCTCATGCCATACCAGCTGCAAGTTGTATGATCAAGAGCCACCGCAAACTTTAGAAGCAGTGCTGCAGGATCAAATTCTGAATCACTGAAGCTACATGCGATGCCCGGAGTCAAGCAGTCGCATCTAAAGGAATCAGGAACCCTTCATTTCACGCCCAGCCGGACAGTGCGTCCAAAAATGCGGCGTGCTCAGAGATTAAAGGCTCATCAGGACAGCAAGTTGAATAATTTAGGGGCCTGAATAATTACCAATGATATTCTGGGGGGCTCCTTATATAATAAGTGTAAATAGTATTCAGTACAACATACCTCAACACCCTATTCTAATTGCTACGGCCCCGTAATTACAGAGTATGTAAGGGCTCAATGGTGGTCCACCACAAATCCTTTGTCAAATGTTGAAGGCCCAACCAGCAAGTCGAGGAAGCCAAAGCAGCCAAACCTTGATACTATAGAGCCTTTGTAGAACCAGTATACCCTTCTCAAAACCATTATGAAACACTGACAGAACCCTGATACTAGACCCTTATAATCGCAACCGCACCCCGATTAAGCCCGAAGCCCGACTGATCCCTACGCTGAACCCCCTAACGCCTTAAGCCCTGAGCCCTACTAGCCTTAGGGTTTAGGGTTTTAAGCCCTACTACTACACCCTACCCTGACACCGCTCAAACCCTAAGCCCTAAGCCTTAAGCCCTACCACGACCCGAAGCCCTAAGCCTCACCAAACCTTACCCTGAACCCTGAATCCTAAGCCTTAGGGTTTAGGGGTTAGGGGCTTCGGGTTTTAAGCCCTACTAAAACCCTAAACCGTAAACCCGACCCTGAGCGCCCTTCAAGTGACGTAGCGATTCCGAGGCCCTGCCCTGCCGAGACGACCATGGCGGAGGACCGGCGGGTTTGGGGTTTAGGGCTCTGAGTGTAGGGTTTAGGGCTTGAAGGCGTTTTATAGGGTGTCATAGGGTTTAGGGCTTTAAGGCTTTTTCATGGGGTGATATAGAGTTTAGGGCTTTAAGGTTTTGGGGCTTTGGGGTTTTATTGGGTGTTATGATTAAGGGTTTTAAGGGCTTTCAGCGAGTTAGGGTTTTAAGGGATGACAAGCCGGAGTTTTGGAATCCCTGGAGGCTTTGTTCAGGGTGTTATCGGGTTTTAGGTCGGGTGTGAGAAGCTAACACATGGGATTCATGGGGTGTTCTTGGGTTTTTCGGGCTTCCATAGGGTATAGGGTTCTTTGCTTTTACACAAAGATAGGGTTCACAACCGCTAGTGGCTTTCCAGAAGGTTTTTCCAGGGGCTGCATGGATAAACTCATGAGGGCATAAGTAGGGTTCCGGGCTTTTAACACTTGTGAGCTTAGGGTCGTGGTGGATTTATACTGAAAGGGTTTTGAGTCCAGGGGATTCGGATTATGGAGTTTCAAGGCAGAGCCCTCAGGAAGAAAGCTTCCTCGTCCCGTGAGGATCAAGGAGTGCACACATTCGTCAGGAGTTTACATCAATGACGGTAGTTCGGTTTTTGTCTCAGGGTTGGGGGATGGGTGTGTCGTGTGTTTGGACGGGACGGTCGTCTTGCTTGGCGCCGATTCGAGTGCGATGCAGGTTCAGAATGCTCTTGTGTTGCATTGCACAAGAAGACGGAGGAGAACCAAGTGGAGCCAGAAAACTTTGCCTGTATCCGAGCGCCCCGACCACTTTCGTACCCAATGCCAACGAANAACGAAAGAGGTGTTGAGCCGTCTCATGCTGGAGGGATCTGACCACCACGCGCCGATCAAGAGCCAGACCGTGGTGCGCCGGCTCACGACCCACTTCCCGGTTCCAAAGCAGGCGGGCTCGAAGTCGGACAACGAGTTTGTCCAGGCTTGGGATGGGGGAGTGACATCACCGACAGCCGTGTGCAGGAGGCGTTGAAGGGTTGTGTGACTGGGTATCATGGCACCGGTTCGATGGTCGGTGCGCTGAAAAGACTTAATGACACAGGGGCGCATGCTGCTCCGGACCACATCGTTCTGGACGACATGCCGGCGGACCGCTTCTTGAACCAGATCAACCTCCGCATGAGCGAGTTCAGCGTGAAACTGGCCGATGCAGTGTACGGGCTCTGGAGCTTTCGGCTTATCGTGGTAGGATGTTTAAGGGTTATTCCTAAACCCTACAACCTAACCCTAAACCGTCTGCAATAGCAGTTACCCAGAGCCTCCAACATTCCTTAAGTAAGAACGCCTTAATCCATAGTAGGATCCCTAATATGACTTAAGGTATATTCCTAATGGATATTGGAGTCTCTGGGCAAGCCAGAAGCTGCCTTTCTGTACTAAAACTTAAAACCACAGAACCCCAACACCCCAAATGCCTAAGCTTACCAACTTCAGGGGGCCCTGCTAGGCCTCTGGTACGGGTACTTGTGCTAAACCCTAAACCCCTAAACCCTTAAACCCCTAAACCCTTAAACCCCTAAACCCTTAAACCCCTAAACCCCTAAACCCTAAACCCTAACAGGGTGTTGCATAGACCCCAAGCCAAGCCCTAGACCGTAACCCTTGGGCTCCAACAGACTGTAGACTCCAGAGTAGGAACTCTTTGGGAGTTTCCGAAAATTAGGGGTACCTTTAAAGGGATCCTTTAAGGGTTCCTTAAAGGGATCTATACGGGTTCTATAAAGGGTTTAGGGTTTAGAGTTTCCAAAAATTAGGGGTACCTTATTTTGGGGTCCTTATACTACGGATCCGACTATTTAGGGTACTGTATTGGGGCTCCTATTTTCAGAAGCTCCCATTTGTGTACTTGGAGCCAAAGGGTTTAAACCCAAACTCTCCGACCGAAAACCCTAAACCCTAAACCCTAAAACAAGACTTTTCCTTCGGATGGAGGTCGCTGCGACTCCCTCGCTGAAGGGCAGGCCGCCGTGGCTGGTGCCAGAAGGTGCCTTTGGTTCCTTTCAGGTTTGCCCTTTAGGAGTTCAGGGTCTAGGGTCCTTCCAGGGCTCTAAGGGTTTTTTTGTGGGTGTTTTAAGTTGCCTTCAAATGTTCGAAAGGTAAGGGTTCCTTTAAGGCTAGTGAAATACAAGGTTCTAGAAAGGTTACGGCAAGGGTTCTTGCTTTGTCTGGCATGTTTTCAGGTTCAGTCTTTCTAACGGCCCGAATTGCCTACCAATTCCAGATCCAGGGAAATAGTAACGTACTACCCGTTACTACCCCAAACTCCAGTGCCAAAATTGTTGAGCGCTGGAAGCCTTAGGTTTCGGCTTCGGGTTGGGTGGGGTTCAGAGGTAGGAGTTTAGGGTTTAGGGTTTAAAGTGGATTCCTTTGGTGCGGATCAATCGGGGATCGAGACTAGCATGAACCCGGCCCTTGAACCATGGATGAGCATAGCATGTGGACCAAGCTGCCTCGTAGTATACCTCTCTCGACCCTATGTTAAACCCCAAAAAGTTGGAAACCGGAGTAAGGACAATTAGTGCTGGGATTCCCTATACATTACTCTTAAGGTTTGAGGCTATTGGGTTTCCAAATTTTGGGCTTCTACCGTCAACCCTCAGCTGGCTTGTAGCTACGAGTCTAACGTTAAGCTGCCCTGACGAGGACAGCACAAGATTTCCCATCTGCTACAGTTTGTGTAGATCGTGGGAACTTAGATTCCACCGTCGAAGCTTCCCTAAACCCTACACCCTAGACCCTAGACCCTAAACCCTTAAACCCAAAATCCTAAACCCTTTCCGACAACCCATGCCTTGACTTCGAGGGGCCTAAAGTGTTTGCCTGAAGCCCTAGGTTCCTGAGTATTACCCTTTTGTCCTTTTTATTTTGGGTCTCCTTATTAAAGCCGAATAGTAGGAAAAAGGATACCCTTATTACAAATTGGCTACTCAGAAACTTAGAGCCTCAAACGCTCTAGACTATAGACCTGCCGTGCCGCGTTCTACGGCGGAGGGTAGATCTGCAAACCCTGTACTTTCGACTGCTAAGGTTCCATGTGCACAAACATTGACTCTGGCCTGCCTTAAAGTAGTCCCTGTAGAGGTACATTGGGCCAAGGCCAAAGTAGAAATGAATTTGTTTGCATACATGGACCCTTAGGGAACCCAAATACGCTGACGTTCGAGCCATAAACGTAAACCATGTTGAATTGAGTCGAGCCCCAGGCCCGGCACCTTGCTAAACCCTAAACTCCAAACGCCCTATCTTGTTCCGGCTCCTTGCCTGGAGGTCCATATACACTACTATTATGGAATTAGGTCCCCAAAACCATAATGGGGATGGTCTTTTAGGGCCTAATTCCAGAATGGCAGTGTATACGGACCCTCTGGGTTGTTAAAGGGTAGGTTCTTTAGGGTCCAGATACACCCGTAAATCCATTGCAGCAGGTCTATCCGATGTGTCTCTTTCATGGAGGACGCCGGGCTGCTGATAAGCAGTTCAACCCCGGAGCCCTAGACGGGAACGACTTTACTATAGTTAGGGTGATGCAATTAGAGTTGTCGGCTTAAGAGTGGAATGCACTACCTCTAAACTCTAAGCCCTAAACCCTGAACTGTTTGGGCCTTGCGTGTTTACGGAAAGGTAAACCCTAAACTCCCCAAACCCTAAACCCTATACACCCTATAAGCCCTATAAACCCTATAAACCCTAAACCCCTAGAATCCCCTAGACACTAAAGCCTGAAAGGTGGCAAAGTCTCGCCGTGTTTGTGCTGCGGTAGCTTTGTGTGTCGGACCTTTGGCTGATAGTCTCGAACTCTTCGGGGTTTTAGGACTCAGCACTTAGGGTTTAGGGTGGGAGTGTATTATGCAAGTTAGTTGCTTCTTCGTTTATGTATAGTCGTGTTTTTGTTGGCCTGCAAGAACTTATTCAAGCATTCGGCAGTTCTGCTCAATCGAGTTACTTTGATCTGTCAGTGTTGCCTATACCCCGAGCCGTTAAGCTGAAACGGTAGCTTACCCTACGGGTCCATGTGGGTAGTTGTCAAAACTAAGGTCCCTTTTTGGGGTACCCTAAACAATAGATGCCGTATGAAAACAGGGACGCAACAAGGCACCATAATTTTGACAACCACCCATGTACGTACCCGAATAGTATATACTCTGGCCCCAACGTACCTTTACAGGGACTGCTTTACCGCCAAAGTATATACTTATATACTAATGTAGGAACCTGATTAAGAAACCTTGGGCCTTTATTAGGGTTCCTTATATGAATCCTACTATTTTGGGGTTATAGGCCCAGGGTTTCTTAATCAGGTTCCTACATTATTTGGGTACATCGACCCGTAGGGTTAACGACTGTAATCTGGAGCCAGGCATCAGTAAGATGCAAACTGCAGCTACCACCCTAAACACCACCGATAAGGCCGTGAAACCCGGCACTGAGGGCCACACACCTCAATCCAAAATCATGAGCCCTCCTATGAAACTTCAGGCCCCAGACCCTAATCCTCATACTCTGAAGGGGGTGGCATGTCGTCTTGACCGGTTTATTGTTTAGGATTCGGGGTTGAGGCTTCGCCGTCCTTGTCTCATTACAAAGCCAACCAGAAGTCCTTCATAGAGATCGTCGGTGCACACTTTGAGTATGAATTGTCGGTATTATTAGGGTTTCGGGTTTAGGGTTTAGAGTATACCCCAAATATTATCCCCAGCTGACCGAGTCACCCTTAAGGTATTCCATTCTCCCTGAAAACGCACTGGTTTCTGCGGGACGGCTGTTTCATGCTGTTTCGACTGTAGACCAAGTCTGGCTCGAAGCGAGAATGTCACAGCATGAGCAAGCCAATCAATCCCTAAACCCCAAACCTCTAAACCCACAACATGAAACGCCCCAACTTCAACCCCCAAACCGCGACGGACCCTTTGCCTAACATGTAATACTCTATCCCTGCAGCCCTAGATCCATACAACACTAAATCCGAGAAACAACACTTCACCCATCTGAACAGGAATCCCCAAACCTCCACCCGAAGTTAAAGGCACCCCTGAATCCAGAAGCCCCAAAAGCCTGGTCCAAGAAAGAGCCGCAGGAAGCTCGGCGGGCTCAAGGCTGGACGATGGTTTAGGGTTTAGGGTTTAGGGTTGGGTTTAGGGTTTAGGGTTTAGGGTTGGGTTTAGGGCATAGGTGCATGGAATCATGATCCTGGTTTTCCCACGATTCCGAGGCTACACACCCCTGTGGCCCTAAACCCTGAACCCTAAACCCCTGTGGCCCTAAAACCTGAACCCCGTGAGCCCCCAACCCTGCTTCACAAGTCACCTTGCTAAGTGCGTTAGACGCTGATCACCATGTACCCCTAAACCCACCAGGTTAGGCTTCCGTGATTGTACCACTTAGTAGCTGAGTAGGTAACCTTTAACCTTTCGGGGCGTACAAAGCCCTAGGATAGATGAAAAGATTAACCCCTTGCACCCCTACACCCTGGACCCCTAAACCCGAAACCCCGACAGTGCCACTCCGAAGGCGTTGGAAAGACCTTAGCCCGACAGATGCCCAGAGACTCCAAGATCCCTCAATTAAGGACTATTCCTTAAATGATATCAGGGATCCTACTATACTTTAAGGCATATTCCTTAAATCATATTAGGGATCCTACGGTATATTCCTTAATTGTTTAAAGAACGGATACTGGAGTCTTTGGGTGCCTGATGCCCTGAACCCATGCTTCGAGGCATATGCGCCGGAGTTCATCCCAGCTGCCTGCGACCCAAACCAGGGTCGAATTGATGCAAAGGTTCAAGATTCGCACGTAAGTGACATAAGAACCCTAAATCCCTAGATTCTGGCCTTGACTCTTTTAGGGTTTGGGTTCGGGTTTCAGGCGTACTCCAGCTGCAGACTGGGGTGCGATAGGGCACATTGTGGTACAATCATAGGGAGGCTCAGGGTTGAGACTTTAAACTTTAGGGCTTAGGGTTGAGAGTTTGGGGTTTAGGTTAAGGGTATTATCTTGGCTTGGTGGGCTTTTGCATGACTTTCTAGGGATGGTGGTGAGTGTCCACTGGGAGTGTCTTGGTAGGGATGCTAATAGAAAAAAACAGGCTTACCTTATGTCTTCTCAGTGCCGTGTCACAAGCTTATCGTGCCTTATGCTCCCCAAGCAGTGTGGTAAATTTTGTGTCACCCATGGAGAACCCTTGTAACTCACAACGCTCTTATGACACAAGACTAAATCCCAAGACAAACCTCTAGGCCGTAAACCCCAGACCCCAAACGCTAAACCCCAAATCGTAAACCCTAAACCCAAAGTCACAAATCCTGTGTCCTAAGCATGAGCCAGAACTGGGGGGTTCGGACGGTCTTGATCGGAGTTTAGGGTTTTGGGGTTTCTAATCGTTCGTTGTCATGGTTAGTAGGGTCGACGGGTTAGGGTCTATGGTGTTAGGGCGGTTGGGGTTTCGGCGACCATGTAGTTTATGGTTTAAAGCAAGGCTGAGATAGGGTTTATACTACGACGGGTTGATAACTGGGTCTAGGCAAACGGTTTGGTTTAATTAAGCGGTACATGCGGTCTTAACCTCTCGGGTGTGAGTTTGCCAACATTTTTCAGCAAGATCCTGAATAAATGGGTCGAGAACGGCCCCAACAAATTTGCGCAAATCCTAAACCCTACCTGGACCCTATGAGAAACCTACCTTTTTGCAGAGCTCCTTAATATGAGTTCCTTTACAAGTCCTGAAAAGGGTAGGTTGGTTGTTTGGGGCAGTCAACAAAAAGGCGGCCTCGGCGACGAGACGCACGGAGACAGCGTGCCACGGAGACAGCGTGCCTAGCACGGCGGCCTTGGTAGATGTCTACCAAGGCAGCCAAGGAACCAGCGCCTCAAAGTTAGCACCGAAGAACAACGTCGTGCCCAGCATGCTGCCATACTGCAGCGACGGAAGCATCTACGGAATCCCTTGCGCGGATGGCGGCATGAAGGCTATTCACCCGGCACGAGCAAAGACCCTCGGTCTTTTACCAGTTCAAGAAGACAGTGGAGGAGTCATTATCTCGAATGCCGCAACAAGCTCGACACGGTTAACGCTGAACTCTTAGCCCTCCATAAACTCAAAGTAAGACTGAGCTGAGGCAAAGAAGATCCAGCAAGCGAGCCTAACGACTGGAGAAGATGGTAAAGGCCCAGCTGGGGATTTGTGGAACAGGATTCAGGGGTTAAGCGTTTAGGTTTAAGGGTGTAGGGGTTAAGGGCAGGGCTTCAGGTCTACAGTGGACGATTTGTTTATCTAGAGTTGGCGGTGTAAAGGCTATGTGGAATTGCAGGTCCATGAGGGGTCTTAGGGCTTAGGAGTGCAAGTCGAGGGTTGGCGTTCAGGGCTCGGGGTTGTCAGACTTCGGGTGGAGGGTCTGGAAAGTTTGGAGCAGAGTCCTCTTCTTGCGCAGTATGTGTGGTTCATAACTGCTAGCCCTTTCAATGCCATATTCTTTTACCCCGTGCCAAGATACAGTAGTCACATTCATCGTCAACACTGTCATTCATTCCGTCTCCCTATAAGCCCTGAGCCCCAAACATGCATGCCATGATCCATGACCCTTAACGACGGCTGCCCTAAAAGATCCTCACGTTAAGGCCCTGAAGGCCTGCTCAGAGCCTCCAATATCTCGCAATTAAGGAATAGACCTTAAATTATAGCAGGATCCCTATGATCTAAGGTATATTCCCTAATTCAGGGATATTGGAGTCTCTGGGTATTCTGTGGGACTCCGGGATATCGGACAGAGTTGTGAGGTTTCGATGAGGTTTCCGAAGCAGAGCTCTCAAATGTTTGCGCAGAGTTTAGTGATTTGGGGTTTGGGTTTCGGGCCACTGCTTGAGGTTTTGGGTTTTGAGCTCAGGTTTAGGGGTTAGGTTTAGTTTTTTGTCGAGGCGACGTGGTTTAGGGATCAGGGTTTGAGCTCATATATAGATATATATATATGTATATGTACGAAGTCTGGCACGGAGCCTCGTCATTCGAGGTTTGGGGCTTTCGGGCTCGGGTTCGGGGAGTTCGATAGGTTGGAGCAGAACCCTAAGGGTCCATGTACTCATATAGTATATACATTGGCCTTAAAGTACTCCCTATATAGATACATTGGGCCCAAAGTATACACTATTTGGGTACATGGACCCTTAGGGTAATGGTACTCCGAAAGCCCAAGTTACAAGTCCGTAAGGAAGCATGCTCGCTGCAGCGGCAGGTGCTGCCGCGACGCAGCCCGTTGCATCCACTGCCACTTGCTGATTCAGGATGTTTCTGTTTGTGTCGAGCAGTGCTTCCTCAGCCTTCAAATGCCAAGATTTTCAACAGGTGTTTGATTCTTTCCGGGATGCAGGGAGCCTCTAGATCCCACTGACGATAGCTTCATCCAAACCTGAACATCCGTTCACCCATCAGCTCGAACGAAGTAACCATGTCTACCAGCTGAGCCTGGCGGCTTGCTAAATTGCTAAATCCCGAATCCCTACCCTACCCCAAGAAAAGTTCCACATTTTGAAGACAAGGTGGTTTAGACGGTCAACGGTAGAGTTTCTTTGTGCCCGCGCAGCTGTTTCTTAAAAGCCCAGGCCTTGATACCTGTGTATTGTGTTTGTATTAGGGTTGAGGGTTTAGCGTTTTGGGGTTTAGGGTTTGGGGATTCAGGGGTTTAGGGGTTTAGGGTTTAGGGTTTAGGATTTAGGATTTAGGGTTTAGGGTTTAGGGTTTAGGGTTGAGCTGAGCTGTGGGCTGCTACAGTCTAGCACCATCCCCTCACCCGCGGAAGAAGTGTTGCTTCCCGAAAGACCCGACCTGGACCCCAAAAGTATGTAGAATAATGGCCTTTTATAATTATAGGTATTGGGCCATTATTTTACCTACTTTTAGGGGTTTAGGGAAGGACCAACCTGGGAAAACTTTGACTGTGGGGGGTCTTGGGGGCGTTTCTAGTTGTTCTTGTTGAGGGGGGCGGGGTATGGGTTATTTAGGGATCTCCAGAAAAGAGTGCTGCTTGGCTTCTATGTAAGGGGAGCAGAGTAGGGACCAACATGGGAGAACCTTTACACAAACCTTAGTGCCTTGGAGATATTACGGGTTTTTGGAGACCAGGTTTGAAACCAAGCAGGTTCTTGGGAATGTCACGTGGGTTTCTCAGCTTGTAAATGTGAATCATGCTTAGTGCGTTGTGCTTCTACTGAGCTGTCCGTTGCTCGAAGCCTTGAAGGAGTGGGACTGCCTGGGATGCATTGGAGGCAGTCTCTGCCTGTTTCAAGTTGTATCCCGGCAAGACATCATCGTGCCCTTACACTGCACGTCTATGTGTCTTTCTTCATGGTGACGCAGAATGAAGCACATCCGTTCTTCACGGAAGACTCCAACAGGGACTTGCTGGCGCGGCAGTTCGTATATACATGCGGTACGTCCTCTTGACGGTGTTGCCGTGGCACATTCTGGTAAAGCACGACATGACCAGAGCTCAAACCAAAGAAGAGACATTCGCAATTTAGGGTATGGGGTTCCTTTAAAGGTTCTGTAAGGCTTCTGCAAGAGTTTAGGGCTAGGGTTTAGGCTCCAGTCGCTGGCTGGGTGCCTTCATTATACCAGTGATCCCCTCATGTAGGGTTGTTAAGAGCCTATATAATATGTCTGAAGCTCCGATTTGCATCGGGACGTTCTGCATAGTTCCACCCAGCCCCCCCGCCGCCCAAACCCCAAATTCTAAACCGAAAGTGGTACCCTGAAACTCCAATCCAAACCCTGAGCCGGATTTGCGACCTGCTTCATGATGTCCATCCTCCCTTCACTGTTGTCAAGCGAATAAATCATCTTCGACAGTCAAGATCTCGCTGCAAGGGAGTTACTGGGACAGCCAAACATAACCCCTAAAGGTGTTAACCCCAACCCGTATAGTGATCCTTATATACTTATACAATCTATATAAATCCCTTTCGTAGCCCCCGATTGAAATCTTTGTAATAACCTGTATATGCCCTAAACGCCTAAAGCCCAGGCCATGCCACCTGCAGAGGCACTCCTGCTCTGCAGGGCTTTTATATTGTTGCGGTTTTCCAGTAGATTTTCGTTTCATATTGTCAGTTTGATGTTGATAGGTTTTTTTTGTAGGGCTTTACAGGTTTCTGACCGGGAGGTTCTGGGCACTATCGGGCTTATGAGTTTAACGTTGCGGGGGCAAGAACAGTCATCCACTGGGCTTCTGGGTGTCCAATCATCTAGCCGTTGCAAAATTGTCCGTCTGACTCTCCATGTGCCTGTGTAGAGTTCCTTTCAGGGTTCCTTCACGGGTACCATAAGGGTTCTATAAGTGTTCTATAGGGTTTAGGGCTTGAGGCTCCATGTACCCATGTAGTAGATATTTGGGCCTTGAGGTACCTACATCCGAATCTGTTGAGGCATCAAGTATATCTTATATAGGTACATGGAGCCTTAGGGTAAGACTAAGAGTAAGCCCTAGAGCCTAAACCCCAGGCAATGTTCTGCTGCCTGAACCCTTAAGCCACCTTAACCAATGCTTTGTAGGTCATATAAAGTATCCAGGGTTTCGGGGTCCGGGTTCAGGGTCCGAACCAGGATGTATTCTGGGCGCATGCAATCAGCCGAGACTCTAACAGGTCAAGGTGGTGAGCCGAGAGACCATGCAGATCCCCCTCTAAAGCCTACACTCTAAACTCCAAACCCTATACCCTAAGTTAAACCCCACCCTCTAAACTCCAAACCCTATACCCTAAGTTAAACCCCACCCTCTAAACTCCAAACCCTATACCCTAAGTTAAACCCCACCCTCTAAACTCCAAACCCTATACCCTAAGTTAAACCCCACCCTCTAAACTCCAAACCCTATACCCTAAGTTAAACCCCACCCTCTAAAATCCAAACCCTATACTCTAAGTTAAACCCCACCCTCTAAACTCCAAACCCTATACCCTAAGTTAAACCCCACCCTCTAAACTCCAAACCCTATACCCTAAGTTAAACCCCACCCTCTAAACTCCAAACCCTATACCCTAAGTTAAACCCCACCCTCTAAACTCCAAACCCTATACCCTAAGTTAAACCCCACCCTCTAAACTCCAAACACTATACCCTAAGTTAAACCCCACCCCTGAACCTTAAGCCCTAGCCCTAAACAATGAACCCGACCTCTCCAGACCTTGCTGGGGGATACTTTCCCAAAGCAAAGGAAGGATTCCTACTATGGGAGTTTCCGAAAATTAGGGGCACCTTCTTTTGGGGTCCTTATAATAAGGATCCTACTATTTAGGTGAGTACAGCAGGGTCCCCTATTTTCGGAAACTCCCATATAGGTACTTTGGACCCTTTGGGCAGGTCTTCCTCATGGAGATGCTGGCAGCTATGGACATACACATGCAACAGCCCGGACCCGAGCATCATCCCGCCCAAGTGTCCTTGTCCAGCGCTCTCCTTTGAGTTCTTCTCCTTTGTTTGCAATCTGGGGTTCAGGGTTTGGGGGTATCTATTCACAAGTGTAAGCTATGCTTTTGGCATTTGTTCTTGTTTGCTCCAGAAAAGTAGTAGTGCAGGTTTTGGTTTCTGTTTGAATATAGTTGGATCATGGTAATTATATAGCATTCCATTTGGGAACTTGCAAATATCCTGGATTTGGATTTCATGTTGATTGTAGTTCCCTAAACCCTATAGACCCCCAACCCTAAACCCATGTTGATTGCGCGGTTCGCTTGAAACTACAGTTTTTTTGGGGGCCCGGAGGGGCCACAGCAAGTCTGGCTGAATCCCGAAACTATACCGCCAGATGCGGGTAATGTAGGGCCCCTACTCTAATTATTAAGGTCTCTATATTAGCGAAACCCTAACCCCACAGCCCGAACAGTTCCGGCACTAAACTCGTCTCCCCCCAACAAATCCTTTAGGAATGGTAATTGCAGCATGCAATCAATCGCAAATTGAATTAAACCTTGAACCCTTAAGCCTTAACCCTAAAGCCCTAGGGACATTCGTACTCTTGGTGTAGACACTCCGCAACAGGGATTCCGATGTCTCGCAGGAAGAAGAGAGCTTCCTTGCAGACTATTTCCCATGCTCTCAAAGTGTGTAACCCTAGTGGTCCATGTACACATACCTTAGAGCGTTCTTTATAGGCATTGTCATAGAGGGTTCCCTATCATGGGTACATGGGCACTTAAAGTGCCCATGTACCCATAACCGGCTTTGGGTAAGGGATGCCTGCATTCAGGAAGGATCAGTTATTGGGGATACTTGTCTGCGCGGGGAGTCAACTCCCAAGAGGGCTTAACAGGTGCAAGAAGCTGGGACGGGGCTCTGGACTTGTACAACCGGGTGTAAGTAGAGCATACAATTCTCGAGGATTCCCTATATTAGAATGCCCCTTGCAAAAACCCTTGTTATAGAGCACCCTAAACCCTACACCGGCCTGACATTTACAATTTCGCCCGCCTTGAACCCGTCACCCCAAGCCATCTTTTCAGCGAGGCTGCGAGACACCCAGCAGGCCTTGGCTTTCCTTATCATAGGGACCCTTAGGGGGGTAGGGGGCCTTAATGCCCACAACCAGGACCGGGTGAGGCCTATTTAAGGAAATATAGTCCCCTACCCCCCTCCCCCCTGGTCCCTATGAACTTAGGTTACTTGGAGGATCATGGGACTTAGTAGTGCTCCCTTGAAGAGGATCCCTAGTCTCTTGCTTAGTAATTCGTAATGCTTACGGGTCCCTTTAAGGGATCCGTAGGGGGTACTGTAAGGGTATAGGGTTTAGGGTCCCATGATTCTCTAAGTAGGGTGTACGGATGGAGGGCTTAGGGTTTCAGGGGCTTCAGGGGTTACGGGTTTGGAGCGTCTTAGGGCATGAGGCCTATTGTTTGGGTGCTATGTCAGCAGTTTTTAGGGCCTTAGGGCTTCAGGGCTTTGCGATGGGTTTCGGGTTTTGAGGGTTTGGGATTTACTAGGTCCTAGGTCTTTAGGCCTCCCTCTTTCAGGGTTCAGGGCTTCAAGCCTTGAGCAATGCTCCGGTCATGGGTGCTTAAAATATTAGGGTCGGAAAGGACAAGTTGCGCTATTCCTTGGGGTCCCGTAACATAGTTATACTAGTAGGATTCCCAAAAAGCTATTCGGATCCGGGGCTGTCGTCTCCAAGCGGCCTACAGAATATATGAAGACGGCGGCGTCGCCAGAGAGAGGTGCTGACGGGCCGCCCAACCTCCTCTTGGATGCAGCCTTCGGCACCGGCACTGGTGCGTGCGCATCTACAGCAACCTTGAACAACCTCAGGGAACCTGGCTGCCGTCGCTGATCACCGTGACGACCGGGTATTACTTCCTAGCGCCCGCAGGCGGAGGAGTGGAAGTCTAGAGAGGCTTTTCTGCCCGAGATGTAAGGGGTTAGGGTTTAGGGTGGGACATCTCCCCTGCTGCAAAGCCTTGGCTTGAAAAATCCGGCGCGAGGTTGTCCCGAACCAGGGCGTTGCTACTCTTGTCCCGGAGGGTTCACGGTTTGGGTTAGTTTAGGGTTGGTCATTGGTGGAGCCGCTCTACAGCCGGCCTGTTTCATAGTAAAGTTTGTGTGTCCCAGGCCTGTAGGCTGACTCAGTAAGACCACCAAAAGGATTGAACACATGTGTTTCAGGGAGTTCAAAATAACTCTGATCGGTAGGTGTGGTATACTATGGGGGCCTAAATAATTACCAATACTATTGCGGGGGTTCCTTCTTCTAATTATGGCATAATGGGGCCCACAATCCTATTCTAATTTTTAAGGCCCCTATATTAGGTGGGGTTATAAGGAGGATAACTATAGTTATAACCCATATTAGGGGACATAGAACCCCACGTATAGCTACCCATGAACCTCCAAGTAGGCTTCCAATTATTAAGGCCCATATGTTATACCCTTATTGCACCCTTATAGAGCCCTTTAAAGGAAGCCTAAAAAGGAACCCTATTCTAATTATTAAGGCCCTATACTAGCTGGGGGTAGTAGATGATCTCATGATACCCAGAGACTCCAATATCCCTTAATTAAGGAATATACCTTAAATTATAGTAGGATCCTTAATATGATTTTAAGAATATATATCTTAATTAAGGGATATACCTTAAATTATAGTAGGATCCTTAATATGAATTAAGGAATATATATCTTAATTAAGGGATATTGGAGTCTGTGGGTACTCCTTGGCTGAGGAGCCCAGTGGTGCTCTTGAAGCCCCGAAAAAGACAGTGTATCCGCGATCGTCCCACGTGTTTATCCCACCTTAGAGCCTGAAGTGTTTAGTATGCATAGTATATGTCATATGCTATGTCTAGGCTGTAAGGTTTAGGGATATGTTCATACAACTCAAACCGTTATCCCGAAACTGAAACCTTATCGAAGCTTTTCGTCACCTATACACTGCAATCCCTTCTCCCAGAAAGTGGGAAACCGGGTGTATTAATGGTTCAGGGCTTAGGGGGCCTATCATCCAAAAGCCCTAAAGTTCGAAACCCGACAGGTCCTTACAGACGCACGCTCTAAACCCGAAAAGCATGAAGTCCTCCTTGCGAGACAAACCCTAAACCCCCTGTAGTCGTCCCGAAGCCTTCAACCCAGTTTGAAAACTTAAACCCTGCATGGACGCTAAGACACCTACCCTTTTAGGGCTCCTTACTATAAATACAAGTCTTTCCAAAAGGTGGGTTTCATAGGGCCCAGGTAGACCCCAAGCTCCCTGAGCCGAACCCTTCGCAGGGCTTGGTGGCTACTGTCGAGCTTGCCTGCCGTCGAGCTCTCCAGCAATCTTTCGACAGGCCTCGCGTCACGGTTTAGGGCCGTTTAGGGTCTAGGGTTGACATAGGGTAGAGTAGGGTTTAGGGTTTCAGTTCGGAAGGGGTGCTTGTAGGGTTTGCTTCGCGTTTAGGGTTAGCGGCTAGGGTTGAAATTTAAAGCTTTACATGTTTAGTGCAACCGTCGGAGCAGCTTGAACGTGCTGATATCCAAGACTACCGGGACCGCACCTTTGTGTAGGTTTGGGATTGAGCGAGGGGTTTGGGATTCTGCGTTTACGATTTACGTCTTACCCAAATGCCCTAGGGACTATGGTGGTTCGAGGCGATTTCCTGATGACACAATGGATGTCAAGTCTCCGGGCGATTCGGAGCATTGGAGTAGGCGCAAGTGAGGGCTCAGGGTTGTCCACTGAAGTCAGGTGTTTTGGTTTTGTCTCAAGATTGATCATGGGTTTTTGTGTTTCACGTTTCGAGCAGTGTCGCCGTTCTGGGTTTGGGATAAAGACCCTTAATGCCCCAAACCCTAAACCCCAAGCCCTAACTCCTACTCGGAGGTTCATGGGTAGTTACCAGTGGGGTCATAAGTCCCCTAACATGGGCTATAGCTCATCACTTATAACTATATACATCCTAATTAGAACCCGGCGTTTAGCTAGCAGATGTGAACCTCAACTAAACCCTCGGCCCTAAACCCACACCTAGACAATAAAACATCAGCTTTTAGGCTCGTCCTCGTCGGCAGCGCGGCTCTGCGCGCCAGGGCACCCAAGTCCAGCCGAAACTTCACGGTTGAGGGTTTGTGGAATTTGGGGGTTTACAGTTTAGGGATTTGGGTTTAGGGTTTAGGTGTTTAAGGTTTAGGGCTTTAAGGTTTAGGGGTATAGGGGTTTGAGGTCTAGGGTTTGTGTTATTGAGGGAGGCTGCGGTTTGGGCGATCATTGGGAAGTCTACCAGGTTGCTGAGTAGTACTGTTTTGCCCTTTTGTTTTAGGGTCCCCTTGTTGAGACCGAATAGTAGGAAAAAGGGTGCCCTTCTTATAAAGGGGCTACTCAGGAACCTAGAATCTAGTTCTCCCCGACTCCAACCGGTCGCAGATGGTACAGGGTTTAGGGTGTAGGGCCCTTGTTAGGGTTTAAGGTTCCTTATGGGTTGAGGTCTTAGGGCTTAGTGTGATGAGGCTTCTGGCTGAGGCTGATCGTCAAGATGCTCTGGTCAACCTAATGACGTCTTCTGGTGCTCACTTTAGCTGCAGTGAATGGCAGATGGTATCGGGTCCCTTCTGTCCTCAGCAGCAGTTGATCCCTGCAGTGTGAGACTGAGCCTCCACTTCAGCCTCCTGCGCAAACCCTACTTGGAGGTTCATGGTTAGTTATAAGTGGGGTTATAAGTAGGACAACTATAGTTATTACCCATAGTAGGGGACTTCTAACCCCTCTTATAACTACCCATGAACCTCCAAGTAGACTCTCCACCATCCTGGACCGATAAGCCCAACCTCAGACCTTAGACCTGAGCTAATTTGTTTGGTTCTTAGTAGGGAAATGGGGGAATGGATTATGGAGACTATTATTAGGGATTATATAGGGGCTACTATAGGGATCCATGCCCCCATTCGCTACAAAGCACCAGACAGTAATCCCTAAACCCGAGTTAAGGATCCTAAACCCTAAATCTGTGAAGGAACCCCTGTACAAGCTGTACCGAGCACTAAACCATGCTTGGAATACCAGAGTCGCATGAACCTCGAGTTTCGCAACACTTGCAGAAACCTTGCTCCCCAAACTCTGAACCACTTCTATAAGGGTTCTATAAAGGGTTTAGGGTTTAGAGCTTCCGAAAATTAGGGGTACCTTATTGTGGGGTCCTTGTAACAAGGATCCAACTTTTAAAGTCACCCTTTGATGGTAGTTGTCCGAGCTGACCACAACATTGCCTTAAGGTGGGTTCCCCCACGAGATAGGATCTGCCCACAATGAAATGTTTTCCCGCTGGCCCTTGCTCTAAAAGGACCTTTTCAAGAAACTCCACAAACCGTACGGGTCCATGTACCCATATGGCATATAATATATATATATATACTTTTGCCTTAAAGTAGTCCCTATATAGGTACTTTAGGCCCCAAGTATATACTATGTGGGCACATGGATCCCTCGGGATATACCTCAGGTCGAGACTCCCGGCAGCGATGTGGACGTGGTTTGCTTCACCCGGCCTGGCTACCGGGAGGCCGATCCTGCTCAGCAGAAAGGGGGTAGCTGTTCTGGGTTCTTGTTAAGGAGTTTAATGTAAAAGACTTGTAAATTGCCATAATAGGGATCTGCAGTAGATAATGTGATTTCTTTGTTATGGCGATTCAAATTAACCCAAATTCCTGAAGAAGAACCCAGTGTTCCTAGGCCCAAACTTAGGTTTAGGGTTAGTTGCAATTGCTCCATGTACCAAGGTAGTATAAGGCTTGAATGGATTCAAATTATAGGTACTGTAAGCTCTAAGTATATACTAAGGACCTAGTAGTAGAGTAGGTAACCTTTAACCTTTTGGGGGTAGTATAATCCCTATATAATCCTTATATTATGGAAAAAGGTTAACCTTTGGTCCCCCATGATACCCGACAAGTAGGAGGAGGTGCATGAAGCCTTAGGGTCCTAAACTTTGCTCTAAACCCTAAACAGAGGCTTTAGGTGTATTTAGCACAGGTGCCTTAACAGTTACGAACTGACCTTTGCATCAGCAATGTCTTGTTCCAGGACTTGAGGTTTTCAAGTGATGGCCTTAACATTTACGACCGCCTTTTTGCGGAAGGCTCTTGGTTGTTCTTATGTGTCTGGCATTCAGAGAGCCTTAGGCTGAAGGGTTTAGCATGTAGCCGCTAGAGTCTGCTGGCCTCAATCCTAAGTCCGAATCCCTTGGGCTCCAAATAGCCCAAAGTAGGTACTATTTACAGGCTTTAGACCCCAAAGTAGGTAATATTTTATACTTGGAGCCCTGGGGAATGCAAGATGCCTTTATCCCTCCATCAACTTCAGATCCGAAACTAGAACTATAACAGCGTGGCCTTACGTATAAAAGACCCATGAACCTCAATGCGTCTACCCAAAGGGTCCTAAGTACCTGTATGGGGATACATACCCTAATTCCGAGTATAGAGACCCTATTTTCTACCGTACAGGTACTTAGGACCCCTTGGGCTAGTAATGTGGGAGCCCAAATAATTATCCATCCTATTTTGGGAGAGCTATAGTATAATACATCCCAAAAAAATCCTATTCCGAGCATTAAGGCTATGTTATCCTGAATTGACAGGCGCTGGGTCTCCCCGTGGATGTACTGCGCCGAGCCCGTGATCCCAGAGCTGCTTCTCAGAGCCACGGTTTAGGGTTTAGGGTTTAAGATTTAGAGTTTAGGGTTTCTGGGGCTCCAAATAGCTCAAAGTAGGTACGATTTATAGACTTTAGACCACAAAGTAAGTACTACATATTTGTATACTTGGAGCCTTAGGGCTAGGGTTTAGGGAAAGGCTTGTTTGTGGTGGTGAAGATGCGCTTGCATGTAGACTTTGTTGTCTTCCAGCATTGCTGGCTGCCTGTATACTAAAGTTGCAAACAGTAGACCTGCAGGTCTACATAATCCCGAACCCGCAGTCGTTGCCACTCTGCAGCTGAAGCCCAATAAGCCAATAAGCCTGACAGGCTCTTGAAACCAAGCAATGAACCCTGAATCACAGAACCCTTGTAAGACCGGCAACAATAAGCCGACAAAACCTTCTGAGACTGCTAGAAGCCCTAAACCTCTTGCAGTTTTTTTCGTAGGGTGTCGGAATCAGAATTTGACGACCTGGACTATCAAGGCCCGATAAAGGGTTCCACGAGGGCTTCGGGCTGATAGTTTTCAGAATCAGCGTTGAAAGTTGTAGGAGGGTTACCCATAGACCCCAAAGTAGTTCCTTTTTGGGATTACCTTATAGACTTCTAAATATGAAGCCCAAAAAGGAACTACTTTGGGGCCTATGGGTAGGGTGGAGGAATCAAGGTTTAAGGGTTTGCGGATTGGGCCCTGGCCCGGTGACTCAAACCCCAAACTCGAAACCCTTAAGCCCTATATAGAAACCTAACCGACATAATCTTTAGGGCTTTAGGGTTCCAAGATGAAAGAACGCATGTAACTAGAGCTTTGGGTTTTGACGGTCCAGTCTGTCGGTTCGGGCTTGCGGTTCAAGGTGCGAGGCTCGATATGTTTGTTGTTTGTTCGTGTGTGGTTTGCGCATCGGATACATGGCGGAAATCTTAAATCTTAGTCACGGTTTAGTGTATATAGAGACTTTAGGGGTTTAGTACAGCTGGAGGGTCCTACGTGCTGAGGTGCACTGGTCTCTCAGCGAGTTCATCAACCAGTTCGCCGACTTCCCCATGTACTTCTCCATGGAGCCTGCTTGCAGTGTTCAAGTTCAGGGTATGAGAACGTCCCTCAATGGAATACTGTACGGGCCGAAATAATTTCCAATACTATTTTGGGGGTTCCTTATTATAATAAGAGTATACTGGGCCTAATTGTTAAGGCTCCTATATTATCACCAACGAAAGCCGTGATCTCCGCATACATATTTAGTGCATACAGCACTCATAGAATTGTCTACATTGTTTTTTGCCCTTTGCTTGATGGAAGAGGAAATGTTCTTGGCATTTGGGGATGTATATAGGTAAATCCTAAAACCCTAAACGCTCCCTAAAACCATATCAGGAATACAGCCGTTTACTGCAGGAGGACTTTTCAAGTCTTGCTCACATCTGCTCCGCGGAATGTCCCCTTTACTCAAGAAATCCTTGGGTCCTCATTTTCAAGCCTTAGTTAGGTTATTAGTTAGGTTAGATAAACAGATGCCCGACAATAGCTATCAGCCCTTGTAAACACGGTTCGAACTCGCAAACCTGAATACGTAGCGAATAAACTCCAGCAAATCCCTTCCACGGCTCTGCTGTATGCCGGCAAGATCTTGATGCTTTGCCACGTGTGCCCTCAACCTCACGCAACGAAGCCTAAATCTCACAAACTTGAACCATAAGCCCGAAACCTGCAGCCGTAGCCGAAGGGACAAGGATCTGCATCAAGGGCTTTGGGTCGCGGGTGTTCGGCTTTGGTAGATTTGAGTTGGACCTTGAGGGCTTCAGGGGGTTTCCGGGTTTGCGCTTTACCGACTCAGAGTTTCGGGTTACTTGCAGGGTCATGGGACTTGGTTTAGGGTTTAGGGGTTTAGGGTTTAGGCTAAGTATGGTTATTCGTCCCTTAATTGGGGTTATAAGTACAGTAGTGACTGTATAAGTATAGTCGTCCTAACCATAGTCTTAGATACTAAGTCCCATGATCCTTTTAAGTACAGGATTTAAGGACGCCTTGTTGAAAGCTTCTTGCTGCAGCACCGCCGGCGACACTCTCTTGGCTCGCACTAAAGCAGCGAAGGGCAGGCTGTGTCTGGCCACATATGGGAGTTTCCGAAAATTAGGGGTACGTATGTTTGGGTCCTTATAAAAAGGATCCTACTATTTAGGGTACTATACTAGGGTCCCCCATTTTCGGAAACTCCCATATATCCATCATCATGTCCAAGCTCAGGCACTTCAGTGGCAAGTTGTTCCCGTGACGCTCGCGATAGAAGATCGAAAGCTCTAAGCTGCAGGGGCCAAGGACATGCTGAAGCAAAGCGGAACAAGTCCTGCAAGAAATCCTACTTCTCTACACTCATATTGAAAATCACCTGCCAAGCTTTTTGCTAGGAACCGCGCAAGGCTCTTTGTTGGGCCTCATAAAACCTGTGTTTTCGTGATCATCGGACAACTGCAGCAGTCACACTCGACGGAACTAACGAGCGATACCACGTAGTATAGCCTCCGGTATTAAGCCGGATGCCATTCCTCGACACAAAACACTGACCGCCCCAGAGCCCACATAGGGCAAGTGCTGTCTGTTGCTGAAGCTCAAGAAACAAGAGTTCCAGGGCGTGGGTGGATTTGAGGCACGGTAGATAGCTAGTCATTGCCGCTCCGTGTCCTGCTCGCTGGTCGCGCGGATGATTCTTAGCTGCATGCCAGGTCATCATGAAGCCTGCCGCCTGAACTCTAAACTCTAAACCCAGAAACCCCCTGCAAAGGATCTGGAAAGTTTTGTTAGCTATACTGCTTTTAAACAGCCAGTAAAAGGGTTTGCATTCTAGATCTCCAGGTTTCCAAAAGTTAGGCAGCTTCCCTCCGCGGCCCTAAAGTCCACGAACCTCAACGTAGAAAAAATTCTCTGGCCCTAGACCCTTATCCGTACACCTCTACGTAGAAAGAATTCTCTGAAGCACTGAGGTTAAAATGGTTATGAACAATCAGCCCCGATCTTCGAAAGAACGCCTCGTAACACCCCTACTTCAACACACAGCAGCTTGTATCCACAGCCTTGCGAGCTCTACCCCCACTGGGACTCCAAATGCCCAAAGTCGGTGCTACTTATAGACATTAGGACCCCAACGTGGGCACAAGTTCTATACTTGGAGTTCTAGGGTAAGGAACCCAAAGCTCGCTCTCTCTCTCTCTCTTAGCGTTTAGAGTGTAGGGTTTAGGGTTTGGGGTGTAGGGTTTAGGGTTTAGGGCACAGCTATCCTACAACGTAAAGTCCGCTTTGTAAAGCAATGACATAGGACCTTTAACAAATCGAAGGCTTTTCGTTCCGTGTTACCCCCTTAAGCTTAAAATTTTAGTGTACTGTCCCAAACAAGCCTCGGCACAAGCCCTCCGCCCTCAGCCGTTCAACCCTAAACTCCAACCCCATGTGGCTGAGGCCGTGATATGAGGCCTGAATCCTTAGTAATAGTATCCTGTTCTAGACCCTCTATGGCTGCACTATAATATATGTATATATATATATATATATGGAGTGTTATTTTCTGGCGTGTGTAACGGAATGCCCGTGTTGTTCGAGTAGAATAGCTGGATTTTATGCATTTTGCATGATTTTGCAGGAGTATTGGCTCATCGCCAATTATAAAACTCAATTGGCGATTACGGATCTTTCTGAAACCTATCTAAGCTCTTCTACTGAATCCATTATACTGAATACTAAATAGGTGACAAACCAGTAGAGACTCAGATTCTTGAAATCAAGTCGCATGTTCAGAGCCTCTGGGGTTGCCACCTAGTATTTCGCTTGTGACTTCGCTGAAATGACTAATCAGCATCAGCATGCATATCTTAGCAGGTCTTTTTAAAACTTGTCATCCCCATATTTTCCAGAGCTTTTGAATCTGATAACCGTCATGCCCTATTAGCTGCAACTGAAATGGCGCATTAGAAGTCTTGCAGTGTTGACCACCCGCCATGTTTTTGTGAGGTTACGGTTTGTTAGCCGTCATCTCTTGCTGGACNTGGCGCATTAGAAGTCTTGCAGTGTTGACCACCCGCCATGTTTTTGTGAGGTTACGGTTTGTTAGCCGTCATCTCTTGCTGGACTTAGAAGTGCTTCTGACCTAGTCACTGTTTTTCGGATTTGCCACGGACCATCTGCTGCCAAGAATGACAATCTTGGCATACCATCCAGCAGCCCTTATCATAACTTGGGATCCTTTGGAGGCAGCTACCCTTGTTCGGGATCATCATCTCCCTCACATTTTTTTAGTTTCAGATCCGACGTATCCAAATATTAGCATGTCAACCTTTGGCGCATCAGTCCTTGTTTCCAACTACAGTATACTTGTCGAGAGTTTTTTCGGGGACAGCTCCTCTATTCTAGAACTATTTATTTCACTGAGTGCCGCGGCCTTGTCGATGTCGGTGCTGTTGCAGTCCATGATCCCGGGCTTCAATGACGAGTGTCTCCACACATACCTACCGTTTTTGGTCATATCCCGCGATGACCCATGGCTGTGTTTGTTGTGGGGGGGAGGGCAAAGTAGTCCCTCATAGGTTATGGCAGATGCCACCCATCTTCTCCTCTCATACAGCCATATGCCTTCTATATACTTCTTATTCAAACATAGCCCATACACCTTGTGTAAACATAGGTGTCTATGTGTACATACAGATTCGAATATCTATCGCATGACAACACATTTGAGCTTGTGAATACATGTGCCCACGCATCTCGGTATATCTCGGTTGTATGGGTNTCGAATATCTATCGCATGACAACACATTTGAGCTTGTGAATACATGTGCCCACGCATCTCGGTATATCTCGGTTGTATGGGTGTGTGAGTATATGTATTTAAATCAAAGCTCAACAGGTATACCTGTGAGTAGACCTGAGGCATATATGTTTGCAGATACCAATTTGACAACAGTCATTTGTTTAAATATGGATGCTGGTTTATATGTGCTCCCACATGGTATACTTATTTTGAAAAGAACTGGACAATAGTTTTACTGTATTATTTCTTATACCACCAAACAAATGCACGAACACATAAAAACTTGTCGTGGGTCTTGGTATTGCAAGTATTGGTGACGTGACACCCCATGCAAACCTTCTGCAAAACTGAGCTAAATCACTGGCTTTTTCGTGCTTTTTCAGGGATGATCGAAATCATAACAGCAGGACGGAATAATGGATACCCCAAAAGACACATCAACTTTGGC